>JAXCGZ010015890.1:27500-40739 GCA_037179515.1 Halocaridina rubra | reverse complement strand
ATAGATAGATAGATAGATAGATAGAGAGAGAGAGAGAGAGAGAGAGAGAGAGAGAGAGAGAGAGAGAGAGAGAGAGAGAGAGAGAGAGAGACAGAAAAAAAAAATTTCTCTCTTAACAATGCCAGACATGCAGCCTCATCCATCATTCTATCCATCATCTATTGATATTCTGCTCCAAACTTCTCAATTATTTATGTCATGCAAGTCTTAAGGCCCAGGGACGATTGACAGCTTGATTGAGTTGTATCTGTGACAAGTGACCCCCCCCATACAAAACATTAAAACACATATTTATTCTCAAGATAATGAAAATATTCTTTATCGGGGGGGGGGGGGGAAACTCGCATATTTAACCGCCAATGCCAAAATGTGTGTTTTTTTTTTTAACGAGATGTCAAGTAACCATTTTCAGAGAATAAGTCGGTAGAGACAGACAGACAGACAGACAGACAGACAGACAGACAGACAGACAGACAGACAGACAGACAGACAGACAGATAGACATATAGATAGATAGATAGATAGATAGATAGATAGATAGATAGATAGATAGATAGATAGATGAGAGAGAGAGAGAGAGAGAGAGAGAGAGAGAGAGAGAGAGGAGAGAGAGAGAGAGAGAGAGAGAGAGAGAGAGAGAGAGAGAGAGAACCTGCTGTTGATTGGCGTCTATGATGCAAAAACTGCACCTGATCGAAACTCATGTTGAAAGCGATTAGGTAATAAGACAAAATTCTTTATGTAACGATAAAACTGAATGTCTTAATCCAGATCTCTTCATACCTGATGAGTGAATGCGGAACAAATAATGGAATGACTGCAAATGACAGTGTTAATAATATGACTTTCCATTACATAAAAAATTTTACATAGCTCATACAAGGTAAAAAAAAAGGCAACTGATATATTTGTCTTCAATACTGACAACTGAAATGTGTTCAATCAACATAAAATTTATCTGATATAAGCCGATCATCATCATCTAATTTTATTTTTCCTTTCTTATTTATACGCTTTCTTTAAAAGATTGGAGATGTATAAATAGAGGGAGAGAAAAAAAAAGGTGAACCAGGAACGAATACATAAATACCGTGGAGACGATAGTATCCAAGACATCAATAAAAATGACAGTAGGAAAATGGATCAGTCATAAACAGAATATTTTCTGCGTGGGTGCAGAATGGTTACGTTTTTTACGACACTTTAAAAACCCAATTCCTTCGAGGATATGTTACTGATACTGGTATATCCTGATATTTTACAGATACTGGTATATCCTGATATTTTACTGATATTGGTATATCCTGATATTTTACTGATACTGGTATACCTGATATTTTACTGATACTGGTATATCCTGACATTTTACTGATACTGGTATATCCTGATATTTTACTGATACTGGTATATCCTGATATTTTACTGATACTGGTATATCCTGATATTTTACTGATACTGGTATATCCTGATATTTTACTGATACTGGTATATCCTGATATTTTACTGATACTGGTATATCTTGATATTTTACTGATACTGATATATCTTGATATTTTACTGATACTGATATATCCTGATATTTTACTGATACTGGTATATCCTGATATTTTACTGATACTGGTATATCCTGATATTTACTGATACTGGTATATCCTGATATTTTACTTATACTGGTATACCCTAATATTTTACTGATACTGGTATATCTAGATATTTTACTGATACTGGTATATCCTGATATTTTGCTTATACTGGTATAGCCTGATAGTTTACTTATACTGGTATATCCTTGATATTTTACTGATACTGATATATCCTGATATTTCACTGATGCTGGTATATCCTGATATTTACTGATATTGGTATATCCTGATATTTTACTGATACTGATATATCCTGATATTTTACTGATACTGGTATATCCTAATATTTTACTGATACTGGTATATCCTGATATTTTACTGATACTGGTATATCCTGATATTTTACTGATACTGGTATATCCTGATACCTTGCTGATACAATTTGCACTTTTGCTAATTGTTGATGATTTGTAAAAGCTAATATTGCAGAGTCCATCAAACTGCAATTGCGTTTTTGCATATCAAATAAAGAATTTATTAAATTTAATCTTTAATGTTTATTGTGTCATTATTAGTCCCCATTTTGGGGGTGGACAATATTCGGATTGAAGTTGGGGAATTAAGGCTGGATCGCCTTCCTATCGCCCAGCCGTGGGCTCAAACGCAGATCGATGATTTCCAGAGTAGAGTATTCAACTATTACGCTGCTGCTGCAACTTACTACAACGATTGGAAAAATGCACAATGTAGGGTGGACATTCTTATATCAGAGTGAGCGACTGAAAAATACAAAATGTAAAGTGGGAATTCGTGTGTCGGAGTGAGCGCCTGGATGCGCATGTCCCTATGTCCAGTTCTCGGTAAAAAAAAAAAAAAAAAAAAAAAAATCTCTTTCATTTAACGTTGGATCACCCGGAGCACCACGTAGTCCTGACTTCCAAACTGTACCGAAATGACGCATTTGCATAAACGTTCCCGTCAAATCACGTCAACCACAAAAACGTTCCTTCCTTGTGCCACATTTACATTTTTTCTCAACCAACCTCATTCGCTTCAACCACTGCATCTATTTGTCTATGTCATCTGCCAACCTCATGTGAGTTTGACAAGTTGCAGCTCATGACGTTAATGATAACTACCACCTTAATTCTCAGAAGCAGAAGCCAAAGTCTTAATGAAGATGAAACACTCTGCAACAACCACATTGGTAGCCCTTACTAAGGTATATCCCCATTCTTCACATCCATAAACCTACTTTCTACTATGCAGTCCTTAAATGATTAATGTTGAAGCCTTTACTACGGTATATCCCCATTCATCACATTCATCAACCTACTTTCTACTACGCATACATTAGAGTCCTTAAATGATGAATATTGGTTCCGTATACCGACATCTGGAGCTCTGGCTTAGAATGAACCTAGATTTTTTTTTATGATTGTGACATCGGGACAGGCAAGGAAATTTACTTTGATGCTATGCACCTATGACACGGCCACTGTACTCCGTAATATTAGGCAAATCTATTGGTATCTTAATCATAAGTCACTAAAAAAATCCTTAATGACTTCTTCTTCGTCTACATCTTTTCACACTTTTATGTGGGTTGATGTTTCTGGCCAGTGTTCTCCATATGTTTCTGCCCCATACCTCATCACCCAACAAACCTTTAGACTTCAGGTCGTCATTGATGCAATCCATCCACCTACGCTTCGGTCTCCCCCTCCTTCTCCTACCCTGTATATCCATTTCCATCACCCTCCTCCCAACATACTGTTCATCCCTCCTAACGACATGACCATACCATCTTAGTCTACTAATGACAATGCTTAATATTATTTAACCAATGAATACTGAAGAGGCACCAGGAGTCACATGATTATAGAATAGTTTTAATTGATAACTAGGAACTTGATTCATTAAGCCTATGCTCAAACTTTACTACAAAAGCAACTGCATCTTGTCCTGCTGTTATATTAATTACTTTCTCCGCGGTAGATATGTAAAGCTATCTTTAAAAAAAATGGATTACATTCCAAACAAAAACTTGATATAATTACACTTATTTTAAGCGTTTTGCAAGAACATCAACTGTGGTAAAGCATATTTTAAATTTTCACAATTCACAAAATTCTCCGGTAAACAGAATCAATTTCTGGGATTTGCACCTTTCTCAACCTCAAGCAAAATTCTTTATTAATCTGTCTGAGGAATAGGTAAGTTATACTCGCGGTACTTATTAGGAGCATCAATATGCAGTACTTCTCGTTTCCTGTTAAGATCGCCCACTCTCTTAGAGAGAGAGAGAGAGAGAGAGAGAGAGAGAGAGAGAGAGAGAGAGAGAGAGAGAGAGAGAGAGAGAGAGAGAGAGAGAGAGAGATAGATAGATAGATAGATAGATAGATAGATAGATAGATAGATAGATAGATAGATAGATAGATAGATAGATAGATAGATAGATAGATAGATAGATAGATAGATAGATATATATATATATATATATATATATATATATATATATATATATATATATATATATATATATATATATATATATATATATATAGAGAGAGAGAGAGAGAGAGAGAGAGAGAGAGTAAATAAACTTTTGCACGGATATGCTGAAATCGAGCTTCTACTGATGCTGCCACTAATAACTAATAGAATAACGAAATAACTACTTGATACACGTTTGATACAAGTGTATACTCCTGTACGAGTCTTACTTGATACAATTATATACTCGTATATCTATACCAGCCTACTGCAGATGATCCAACACCATTGGCACACTGAAATGAAACTGACTTTTGAAAAATCAAAGTCTGTCTTTTCTCCTAAGAATCCTCGTCTGCCACATCGCATTTATTTATATTTTTTTTATGGCGACTAAAAATTCCAGCCCCATCTTTAATTTATGGAATACATAGACCGTTTCTTGTGTGGGATTTGTCCCTTAAGTATTTATGAAGAGGAAGGTGGAATTTAGGGCCGATGTGGACACAGATTGAAAGCCGACTTGGGATGGGAAAGAATGAGCGAGGAAGGTAAGTAGGTAAACACGTAAGGGACGAGAATATAATGAAGCAATTAGAGAAGAATGCATATGAGGAATGGGATACAGATATCATATAAAAGTTCTAATTCATTCATTCATTCATTCATTCATTCATTCATTAATATGAGTCTGCTGCAGACAGAGCAAGTCTCGAAAGTAGTTCAAATACTGTGATAAACTCTGATAATACTATACACCAATTATAAATCCTGAAGAATTTACATCTGCATTTTATTAACAACAAAGAAAGGTTAGGTTAGGTTAGATTAGAAATTGACCTTAAAGGCCAAGCTCAAATTCTAATCTAACATAACGTAACCTAACCTAATCCAAACTAACTTTTCTCCGTTGTTGATAAAAGTTATGTTACAATTGTTCAGCAGCTCCCACCAATTCCCTGTTACATATTTCGTAGCTATTTGGAGCTGTGCTCAAGCGGTAGCGTCCGCGACTCTGAGGCGTCAGTTCGAGGGTTCGCTCCCCGTCAACGTCTGAGGTTAGCAAGGGCATGCACTCAGGGTAACGATTACAGCTGCAAAAACAAGTCGTTCGCAAGAAGGCAACTGTCCTAGCCCTAGGTAGAAAAGGGAGTCCGTGACGTAAAACCGGAACAACAACATATTGGAGCTGTAATGAGTCACGATAATGAATCCTCTCATTACTCAACGCCAAAAGCAATGATGAATTATAGATGAGAAGAATATGATGAATCCCGATTAATCAAGATTAATGACCATCATGAACTCATGATAATGCAAGTGTATCGGTGATAACTGTGCCATATTTCATCACATTAACAGTCGTTTGTGATATACCAACTGACGGGAGAAATGAAATACACAAACGAGGCACTTTGTTAACCATTATATTAAGTGGTCTTGAAGATTAATTCTTAAAGACTCCTTTCACGGCATTAATCTTAGGGTCCATACACCATCTACTTCCAGACTCTGGAACTCTCTTCCTCCTTCAGTCTTTACTCATTCTTATGACCTATCATCCTTCAAAAAGCAGATCTGTCGTCATCTCAGGGCCTAGTTCTCCATATCTCTGGGTCCTCTGTGCTTTGGCTGTTTTTTCTGTAGGTCGTTTTCCTTTGTGTGACATTACCTCATCTCTGCCTTGTCCTTAACTTTTTTCTTTTCCTTCGTCTTGGTATTTTCTCGTGCCCGGGCCTTTATTGATGAGGGCAGTTTTTGCCTGTCCCGGTGTCACACTCACAAAAAAAAGAAAAAAAAAACACGGTGCGATTTGGCCTTGAGACCACCGGACAGATCAGGTTGGATCCGACCAGACTGGCTAGCCCATAGACAGTCCAATCTAGTCGGATCCGACCAGATTTGTCCAGTGGTCTCAAGGCCAAATCGCATGGGCACCCTTGGTGGTTTTCTTATTGTTTTAATTTTAACATATAGATACTGAGGCACTTTGAAGCCAAAAATGCTAACGACAGAAAAAATGCATTTAAATAAAATTTTAGAATGTTACTTGTTATATCCTTGGATTACCGAATTATAGATCACTTTGGAAAAAAAATGGGCATCGTTTGATAATTAGTAATGCATTCCTATTCGAAAATAAATAAAAAAAAATATGAAATATATATATATATATATATATATATATATATATATATATATATATATATATATATATATATATATATATATATATATATATATATATATATATATATATATATATATATATATATATATATATATATATATATATATATATATATATATATATATATACGATATAAGAATAAAATAGAAAGAATATTTATAACACTTCTCGCACAGTGAACTTAAACATAAATAATTACATTCAATTTGCAAAATTTACCTTTCTCGTCATGAGCCTGTAAATTGATGAAACGGGGACCAAGGGGGGGGGGGTAGAGGTCTTCTATAGAGGGCATGAGAGAAGGACAGTAGGAGGGGAGATAGAAATAGGAATAAGAGTTAGGGGGGTTGAGGCATGGGGGGAGATCAAGAAATACCGCTTTTCATTAGCTAATAGCTGATGCGTCCATTGTGAACGATAATTTATGGGACGTAAATCAAAATATTGTGACGGGGAACCTCCCAAGTAAAGGATTGAAACCAAAATGAGAATATTTATGGAGAGAGAGGCCGAGATAAGGAAAACTTCGCAGTTATTATTATTTAATGCATTAAGCTTCCTCATAGAAGGATCTCGAGAGGCCAACCAAACCTGCCATATATGAACAACTCCGGTTAATTTAACTTTGGCGGATTCTTCCTGTGGCTGCCTTATTCAATTATTCCATACGTGTTTTTCAATTAGTGTGTGTGTGCATGTGTATGTGTCTGTGTGTGCGTACGTGTGTGAGTATATATATATATATATATATATATATATATATATATATATATATATATATATATATATATATATACATAATATATATATATATATATATATATATATATATATATATATATATATATATATATATATATATATATATATATATATATATATATAATATATATATATATATATATATATATATATATATATATATATATATATATATATATATATATATATATATATATATATATATATATATATATATATATATATATATATATATATATATATATATATATATATATATATATATATATATATATATATATATATATATATATATATATATATATATATATATATATATATATATATATATATATATATATATATATATATATATATATATATATATATATATATATATATATATATATATATATATATATATATATATATATATATATATATATATATATATATATATATATATATATATATATATATATATATATATATATATATGACTCTGTGTGTGTGTGTGTGTGTGTGTGTGTGTGTGTGTGTGTGTGTGTGTGTGTGTGTGTGTGTGTGATTACCTAATTGTGTTTACGGGAAAGAGCCCAAAGCTCGTATCTTCCCGTCTCCTGATCGCTTCCATTTTATACTTAGTCATACTTATCATACCTGTCCTTAAAACTATGGATTGAGATAGCATTAACTACCTCCTCGCTTAGCGAATTCCAATTATCAACTACTCTTACACTGAAAAAGTATTTCCTTACATCCTGCGAAGAAGTTTTCTTACCAAGCTTCAAACTATGACCTCTAGTTCTAGAGCCAGCCATATCAAAATATCGATCCCTATCCACTCTATCATAACCATGAAGGAATTTAAAGACTGTCACCATATCCCCCCTCACTCTTCTAGCTTCGAGTGATGGTAAGTCTAATTCCCTCAGCCTCTCATCATAACTGAGATTGCGTATTTCTGGCACCAGTTTCGTGGCATGTCTTTGAACTTTTTCAAGCTTAGCTATGTGCTTTTTCAAGTGCGGATTCCAAAAGGGGGCTGCATATTCGAGTTTTGGCCTCACATAGGTTACATAAATATTTCTGAACATTTCCTTGTCCATGTGCCTGAAGGCTACCCTTACATTTGATAAGAATGCATATGCTGCCCTTACTATGCCATTTATATGTATTTCTGGAGACAAATCTGCCAGTATGTTTACTCCTAGATCTCTCTCATTTTCTGTCTCTTGAAGTTGTACTCTGTTTGTGTGTGTGTGTGTGTGTGTGTGTGTGTGTGTGTGTGTGTGTGTGTGTGTGTGTGTGTGTGTGTGTGTGTGTGTGTACTTGCTATTGCTATTACTCAATAATACAAATATTATTCATCTTGTCTTTCAGCAAAGCCAAATGTAACCTGCTTTCTGAAGCCTAACCCAAATATTAAAATTTTTGGAGAAATGCTTCTCTCTCTCTCTCTCTCTCTCTCTCTCTCTCTCTCTCTCTCTCTCTCTCTCTCTCTCTCTCTCTCTCTCTCTCCTCTCTCTCTCTCTCTCTCTCTCTCTCTGTCCGTCTGTCCGTCCGTCCGTCCGTCCTATCTATCTATCTATCTATCTATCTATCTATCTATCTATCTATCTATCTATCTATCTATCTATCTATCTATCTATCTATCTATCTATCTCCAAATAGATAGACAGGTAGATAGGTATTGATAGATAGATAGAGATAGAAAGATAGACGGAAAGAAAGAAAGATAGATAGATAGACAGAGAGAAAGAGAGAGAGAGAGAGAGAGAGAGAGAGAGAGAGAAAGAAATCTGAATCCTTAACAAGATATGCGAGCATGTCATTAACCTTTCTCCCCTTCTCGAGACCGTAATTAATTGGAGTGATGAACGGTCATTCCTGATGCAAAATTAGCGTGAAAGGTGTGAAATGACCCCGATCAAACAAGCCCTCTCAACCTCCAACCCCCTCAATCATACCCATTTTTTTATACTGTGTATTGCCATTCATTACATATTAATTTATGGTGTGTAGTATACTTTTTCGCTCCATTAATTTTCCTTATGTTATCATAAGGGCTTCGAGTCGTTCTTAGGTCTGCAGTGACTTCTTTGCAGTGTTTTCCAATTCAGTTTTTTTTTTTCTCTTTAGTGGAATCGGGAAACTAAGGTTATTTTTTTTTTATGATTGTGACACCAGGACGGGATAGAAAAATAATAAAATAAAACAGCCCTCATTGGGCCTGGGCACGAAGAATACAAACAGAGAAACAATGACTTTTCAGATGTGAAGGGATAATAAGAGATGTGTAATGAATATCCAAGAATATTCAGTGTAGATGTAGGCATAGAAAAAGAGCCGTAACCGAAGGAAGACTTAAGATCGAACTGTCCTGGACTGTCCTGTTTAAGTTCAAAAAATCTTCAGTTGTAGTATCGCAACGGGCGTCTGGTGCCATGAGCCAACCTACTACTATCAAATAAGTTCCTTTAAAATATATAATTTGATAGGTTCTTTCCAATCACTTTTGCAATAACACATTTTTGTTTTCAAATAATCTATCTGGGTTAGGTTAGGTTAGGTTAGGGAACTCTAGACTAGAACTCCACAGCTTAGTCCACTATACCGCTGAGGTAGTTATAGTCGACTAAGCTGTACGGTTCTAACGTGGAGTTCCCAGGTTTGATTCCCGACAAAGAAGGTAGGTTATTATTATTATTATTATTATTATTATTATTATTATTATTATTATTATTATTATTATTATTATTATTATTATTATTATTATTATTATTATTATTAGTATTATTATTATTAATATTATTATTATTGTAGTTACCATGGCTCAAGCGGCAGAGTCCGCGACTCTGAGGCGTCAGGTCGAGGGTTCGCGCCCCGTCACATCTGAGGTTAGCAAACAAACAAGCAAACAAACATTTATGTCCATTTTGTACAATGGTTATTCAACATTAATAGTAACTTATAAGTAGAGATGTAATTAAACTAATAAATAAGAAGGTAATACATATAGTTAAATTAAATGTAGCTTTCATAGAAAATAATAATGCTGTAATAAAAATGTTAACAATAATGTTAATAATAAAGTAGTAAGTATGACACTAGATACAGGATCGTTATTATCGGCATCATTTCCATATTTGTTTTCCTTACAATGAGAATAATTAGTTCTTAATGAGCAGCAACTATTTGTCCAAAAGAAAACTATATAGTTTGCCTTTGAAAGCTGTGAAAGAGGATGCATTTTTAAGATGCTCTGGAATATTATTCCAGAGTGTTGGCCCTTTGATAGTGATCATCTTTGAACCTGCTTCTGTGTTTGTTCTGTGAATAAAGAGCTCACTGCTCTGTCTTGTGGTGGTTCCCCTTATATCCCTGACTGTTTTTAAATCAAATAGCCAGCTAGGATAATAATGGTCCAAAATTTTGAATACAAAAACATAAATAGCATAAGCGACCTTGTTTTCTGCCAGCAGCCACCCAAGTTTATTGAGAGCTGGTGTGATGTGGTCATATTTTCTTATTTCTCCAAGGGCAACTCGAGCTGCAAAATTAATAAGCTTCTGTATTCTGTTTATCTGAGTCTTAGTGGTAGCTCCCCAAACAGTTGTGCAGTAATTAATGTGACTTAGGGCTAGAGATTCAACAACAGGGCATGCACTCAGGGTAACAATTACATCTGCCAAAACAAGTCCTTCGCAAGAAGGCAACCGTCCTAGCCCTTGATTGAAAAGGGAGTCCGTGACGTAAAACCGGAACATTATTATATTATTATTATTATTATTATTATTATTATTATTATTATTATATTATTATTATTATTATTATTATTATTATTATTATTATTATTATTATTATTATTATTATTATTATTATTATTATTATTATTATTATCTTTATTATTGTTATTATTGTTATTATTATTATTATTATTATTATTATTATTATTATTATTATTATTATTATTATTATTCATATTCTTAGATTATTCTTATTATTATTATTATTATTATCAATAGCATTATTATTATTATTATTATTATTATTATTATTATTATTATTATTATTATTATTATTATTATTATTATTATATTCACTAATAATCTCTCAAGCGAATACTTTATCTAATTTCCCATAGGGATCCTAATAACAATTATATCATTGCAGAAGAGACCACAGAGGTGGGTTCTAATTACCTTAAAAGCTCCTTTAAAAGCTCCTTAAGGGAGTGAAAGTGCTTAAATGGCTTTTTGAACCAGAACCGAGAGAGAGAGAGAGAGAGAGGAGAGAGAGAGAGAGAGAGAGAGAGAGAGAGAGAGAGAGAGAGAGAGAGAGAGAGAGAGAGAGAGAGAGAGAGAGAGAGAGAGAGAGAGAGAGAGAGAACCCGCTTGGGAGATAATTAGGTTATTAGGCAAATTAGGAATTTACTCTCTACTAAGTCGGTTGATTCTCATTAGGAAAATAATGTTGAAAAGGGGGGTCGATAGGCTTAGGGGTTGCGGAGGGGGGGATGTGGAAGAGGAAGGTAAACAGGAGGAAACAAGGGAGGGAAAGAGGAAAGAAGGAAATGAGGGTCAATTGATATCGAGAACGAAAGAAGAAAATAAGGGTAAAAAAGGTATGATTACCTGGCGATGTTTTTTTTACAGGAATGGATAAAGGATTTCCTTCGTAAGGCCCTCTCTTAAAGGACATATCGAATTTTCGTCTATACATCTATAGCATGTTATGCTTGATGTAACTGTTTAATCTCACGCAACAAATGAAACTGAGTGAGTGAGTACAGAACCGTATTTTTATATATTTAGTTATTTTTAAATACTGTGATATGTTCATCTTTTTCCATGCTCAAATGGGGTCGATCAAGGTAGTGATTGGAGGCAATAGGCAAAGGCAACATTAAATGAATTTAAGATACAGAAAAACTACTGATAAAAAAGAAAAAAAAATACAATGCTGGGTTTGATCACGAACAAAAACGTATTAGAATAAAAAGGATCTATCGTCATCTCAGGGCCTAATCCTTCCATATCTCTAGGTCCTCAATACTGAGACTATTCTTTCAATTATATGTTTACTTATAAGTTACTTTTATGTTTAAGAAGAATGACCATTGTACAGAAATGGAAATAAATGTTTGTTTGTTTGTTTGTTTGTCTTGAAGCCTATCCTTATCCAATGTTCTATCATGCCCTTAACTCTGCCTTGTCCTTACTCTTCTACTTTTTCTTCGTCTTAATGTTTTCTTGGTGCCCTGGCCTGATGAGGGTAATTTACTTGCCTGTCCCAGTGTCATTCTAAAAAAAGAAGAAGAAAGAAATCGTTCTGAAAGAGAAACTCGAGTCACACGAAAAGTTATACATTTCATTCAAATGTAATCGATTATTGATCGATATGGAATGTACTTCATTCATTTCTCAAACGACCAGGCATTACAATTATTGAAGCTTGTATTGAAATTACGTCCATGAGAAGGGCAACACATTTATTCTAAATTTATAAATGGGTTATGCAAATAGATTTTTTATTCAGGTTTTCAAATCTTATTCATTTTGTTAACCCGATCCGTTCGTGTGTGTGTGTGTGTGCGTGCGTGCGCGTGATTACCTAATTGTGATTACCTAATTGTGTTTACGGGAAAGAGCCCAAAGCTCGTATCTTCCCCTCTCCTCATCGGTTCCATTTTATACTTAGTGATACTTATCATACCTGTCCTTAAAACTATGGATTGAGATAGCATTAACTACCTCCTCGCTTAGCCAATTCCAATTATCAACTACTCTTACAATGAAAAAGTATTTCCTTACATCCTGCAAAGAAGTTTTCTTACGAAGTTTCAAACTATGACCTCTAGTTCTAGAGCCAGCCATATCAAAATATCGATCCCTATCCACTCTATCATAACCATGAAGGAATTTAAAGACTGTCACCATATCCCCCCTCACTCTTCTAACTTCGAGTGATGGTAAGTCTAATTCCCTCAGCCTCTCATCATAACTGAGATTGCGTATTTCTGACACCAGTTTCGTGGCATGTCTTTGAACTTTTTCAAGCTTAGCTATGTGCTTTTTCAAGTGCGGATTCCAAAAGGGGGCTGCATATTCGAGTTTTGGCCTCACATAGGTTACATAAATATTTCTGAACATTTCCTTGTCCATGTGCCTGAAGGCGTTCATGCGTGTGTGTGTGTGTGCTTGCGTACGCGTGCGTTCATGTGTG
>JAXCGZ010015890.1:2500-22500 GCA_037179515.1 Halocaridina rubra | reverse complement strand
TTATGACATATAAATAAATCACAAATATATTCGAAGATAAGGAAGCAATGGTTTGCTAACTGCCAATTATGTCTTATGAGTTAAAAAGAAAATCTTCGAGACTGCCACTGAAGACACAATGTCCAAGTCCTTAAGGTCGGCCAAACCCTCCTGATTGATATTATGTGTTGATGGCTGGTGATAATGGTGACATCCTCTGATGAGTAAGTGACGTAACTGAAGTAGAAAGCACCATCTAACAGCTGTGACAGTAATTAGGAGGCGGTGGTACAACAAAAGACAGAAGAAAAAAGGAAGGAATATGGAATGTTTGCAATATGCCAGGCGGTGTCTTTGTTTGACAGACAGTGACGAATATGGCGCACTTAACTTCAAACTGCTGCACAAACCATGAATTCAAGGAATTTCGTTTTCTTTTCCTGCTGTTACATACGTAATCACGGCAGTGTTGTACCAGATAGACGATTTTGAGTTTCATTTCTGGAGTATTTCGAACGCACACAAGCAAAAAATTAAAATGATGAATCGTCGACTATATTCGTGAAAAATTATTAGTGGCATTAAGTTGTAACGACCACCTGTCATGCATAGGAGCACTGTGCATGCATCAAAGTCAAATACCTTCAGAAAAACAATTTACAACATTCTCAAAAGGATACAAATACTGAAAATTAGAGTAAATAACTTCGAAATAATAGTTCTTCACAAAAGTATTTTTTTTTTTTTAACCTCTGCAGATTGGACACGAATGGTGAAATTGGGATAAAACATGCAAGAAAAATCTGAGCCAGAACTGATCATAGGATAAACCTATTTAGAGAAATAAACAGATCCAAAAAGGGGATGGTTTCTGCAATGAACAAGCACTTGCAAAGTGAATATAAAGACTTCAATGAAAGTTTATTATTACTGTGCTGTAGCAATGATAGGGATCACACCTGCTGATTACAATGTTACCTGACGATGGCGTCCGTGGTGAAGAGTTTACGGTTTATGATAATACTATGTTCCTGCCATAATACCAAGTCATTAGAGACACGCATAAGGTACGGATAAACTGGAAGACTTCGTAAAGGGATTTCATAAAACTTACATCTTCATTTGTTTATGATGGTGGTAAAATTCCTCTAAAAGACATGAGAGTAATGGAGACGTACTGTAATTATTAATGATAAAAGTGCTGAAATGCAAGATTGAAAAAAAAAATCATGTGAAAATAACTTTATATTAAGTAGGCCTAGTATCATAAATATATAAATTCGTTTTGGCCTACATATATATATTAGTGTCAAACCTAAATCACATGACTGTATCACGAAAAAAAAAAAAAAACAATTTAACGCTGACATAGTATGTGGTACACTACACCAGTCTACAATTCTAGAAACAGAAGAAGAAAAGTGAGTTGTACTTAAACAGTGTTCAAGAACACATAGTCTTCTTCACAGTATATACCAAGTGCTCAAAAAGTGTACAAGGGATAGAAAAATATAGGAGGAAAAGAGTTGATGAATTTTGTAGGAATAAAAAAAAAGTCCATTTGGAATATATGTTCTGTGAGTCAAAGGTGCTCTGTCTACCTTAATTAAGCTGTCTGAATAACCCTTTGACTTTAGTTAGCTCTTAATCCTCGAGTAGTTAGCCTTATGGAACTTACCACAGACTAGCCTAATCTCACCTAACTTAGCTCAAAAGTATCTAATCTGGGATCTCAGAAGAAAGCTGCAGATGTTATCGCATTGTTATCCAGGCAAGCACTGAATTTATCTATTTTCGTACATAGAGTTTGGACATTTTGACAAGAAAAATGCCAAATTTATCAAGTTCAGTGTTAACCTCAACTATCATAGAAACGGATGACACTTTTTTTTTCCATCCTAAACTACTGTATTGCAATGTAGGTAATCACCGTGACTCGAGCGGTAGCGTCCGCGACTCTGAGGCGTCAGGTCGAGGGTTCGCGCTCCGTCACGGTCTGAGGTTAACAAGGGCATGCACTCAGGGTAACGATTACATCTGCCAAAACAATTCTTTCGCAAATAGGCAACCGTCCTAGCCCTTGGTAAAAAAAGGAGTCCGTGACGTAAAACCGGAAGAGACTGCGTTGCCATTTAGGATATCTACAGTATACGGTGTTTTGTCGAGCGTTTTATAGTTACCAGTCCCTTACGTGATCCATATTTTGATTAGTGATTGCCATGAACTTGCTTTTGGTGAATGAGGCTGTAAATTTATTTATGGATCTATGACAACTCAAAAGAATATGGTATTGTTCTTCAAAAATATTTATGGTAAATTGGAAGAATACCGAGTTCTAAGCCAATAATGATTTTTAGTTAGTACGTACATCTGTGGGAAGTTGTCTAAGTATTAATTTAATAGAACTATTGGGACGATCAAATTTTGAGGTTATTTCAAAATAACATTTATTTCTTAAAAGAACTTAATGAATGTATGAACTTTTGCAGTTCATCACAACACCAAATAAGAATCTTAAGTCATTACTGTGCCAGATTCGGGTTAACAAACACAATATACACTCAGAGTATATCCATTTACGCAATTTTTTCTCATTTATAAAACCTGCCCCAAGGGATTAATTTTAATGGGTCAGCAATCTAAGGTTTGAATAAAAACGATATCCATATTCAGCCACCTTTACCTTATCACAAAAGTGCATCTCTCTCTCTCTCTCTCTCTCTCTCTCTCTCTCTCTCTCTCTCTCTCTCTCTCTCTCTCTCTCTCTCTCTCTCTCTCTCTCTCTCTCACTCACTCACTCACTCACTCACTCACTCACTCACTCACTCACTCACTCACTCACTCACTCACTCACTCATCTCTCTCTCTCTCTCTCTCTCTCTCTCTCTCTCTCTCTCTCTCTCTCTCTCTCTCTCTCTCTCTCTCTCTCTCTCTCTCTCACTCACTCACTCACTCACTCACTCACTCACTCACTCACTCACTCACTCACTCACTCACTCACTCACTCACTCTCTCTCTCTCTCTCTCTCTCTCTCTCTCTCTCTCTCTCTCTCTCTCTCTCTCTCTCTCTCTCTCTCTCTCTCTCTCTCTGATTGATTCACAGCCTTAATTCTTGCTTACGCTCTACATATCATCTCTAATCTTTCTACGTCTGCTGAAAATGATAAAACAAAGAAAATAAATAAACAAAACATATTCAGCTGATAAACATATCAAAGGAGAATCGACTTCATCAATTTCCTAAGGAAAAAAAATAATTCCAGACTGATGCTGCTACAAAAACAAAAAAAAACAAAACAAACAACAAAAAAACTGCTCCTTAACAACTGTTAATGGCAATTCAATCTAAGGAAAATAGACCTTATCATATCCCAGTATAAAGAACCAGTCAAACCACAGTAGGTAGATAGTCTCTAATGATTAAAATATACAGTGGTTCTCAACCTGTTAGTCTATCTACACTTAATAGTCTTCAAATAATCTACCTTCCCTGTCGGTAATCGAACACGGGAACTCAAGACTAGAAGCCCACAGCATAGCCAACTGGGCCACAGAGGCTGTAAAAGAGAGAAAACTGGAATGTCTAGTGATGCTACACAGACAGATGGACGCTAAATTGACCATAAATATCACCTCCCCCCCAAAGGCATTTAAAAATGTATAAATGCATTGCACTTATTCTATCATCTAGTTAACCTTTTGTGTTGAGGAGGAGAATTAAATGTGTGCTCTGACCACTGATGAGTTTAGGAGGGGGTTAAACGGAGATTAATGGTCACAGTGAAGTCCCTCTGTCTATGTAATATCAGGAGATTTTCCAGTTCCCTATCTTTTACAACTTCTGTGGCCCAGTGGACTTAGTTGTGAAGTTCTAGTCCCTTCATCTGTGTAATATCATATGTTCCAGTTCCCTATTTTTTACAGCTTGTGTGGCCCAGTGGACTTAGTTGTGTAGTTCTAGTCCCCCCATCTGTGTAATATCAGGAGATGTTCCAGAGTGCCCATGTGCACGTCCCCATGTACAGTTATCTGAATAAAGAAAAAAAATCCCTATCTTTTATAACTTCTGTGGCCCAGTGGATTTAGTTGTGAAGTTCTAGTCTAGAGTTCCATGGTTTGATTCCTGAAAAGAAAGGTAGATTATTAGAAGACATTTAAAAATGAGTAATTGCACTACATTTGTTCTATCATCTAGTCAGCCTCGGGTGTTGAGTAGGATAATTAAATGTGTGCACTGACCACTGGTAGGTTGGAGAGGGGGTAAAATGGAGATTAATGGTTGCAGTGGCATCTTTTCGTCTATCTTACATCAGTAGATATTCCAGTTCTCTCTCTTTAAAACCTCTGTGGCCCAGTGGACTAAGGTGTGGAGTTCTAATCTAGAGTTCCTAGGTTCGATTCCCGACAAGGAAGGTAGATTTGAAAATAACAACAACAACAACGATAATAATAATAATAATAATAATAATAATAATAATAATAATAATAATAATAATAATAATAATAATAATAATAATAATAATAATAATAATAATAATAATAATAATATGATCAATGATTCCTTAAAAAAAAAAAAAAACTTTGCTGACCACCACACTTATAACGATATGCTCTGTTGTGACACTTGCCTGGTAGGTTGGGTGTCAAAAGTTTGTCATCTGGGCCTGTCAAACTGTCAAAGATGGTATCGGGCAGTGTGTGAAAATGAAGAAGATGGAGAGAGTTGACCGGGACATGAAAAGCTGAGGGACGAACGATACGTCATTGTTAAGACTCACTCTCGTATCAGCAAAAGAGGTCCTACACAGGACGATTATCACTCAGAAACAACCTTCCTATCTCACTCATCCATTATGGCCCTATTCTTAATGACATTATAATGGTGGGAATGTTATCGGCAGCATAAGAGTCAAAAGTGATATTATATTTTATTATCAATAAGAGAGTTCTGGAAGGGAATTCAAAGAGGGAAAAGATCTGTTTAATGTAAAATAACTTTAAATGGGAATCTTTAGCTGTTCTAAATTATAATTTCCATATTCTAGGAATAAAACAATGTCTTCAGAAATGGCATTCAACTATTTCCATATTCTAGGAATATATATCCATATTCTAGGAATAAAACAATATCTTCAGAAAGGGCATTCAACTATTTCCATATTCTAGCTAATATAGATCCATATTCTAGGAATAAAATAATATCTTCAGAAAGGGCATTCACTATTTCCATATTCTAGCGAATATATATCCATATTCTAGGAATAAAATAATATCTTCAGAAAGGGCATTCAACTATTTCCATATTCTAGGAATATATTTCCATATTCTAGGAATAAAACTATATCTTTAGAAAGGGCATTCAACTATTTCCATATTCTAGGAATAAAACTATATCATCAGAATGGGTATTCAACTTAACTCTTACAGTTTAATTTCTTTATGATAAGAATTTAAAAAAATTGAACATTTTATATGAATAAAAATAAAAAAAATGAACAAATATATGAATAAAAATTAAAAAAATAACAAATATATGAATAAGAATAAAAAAATAACAAATATATGAATAAGAATAAAAAATAATAATATATGAATAAAAAAAAATCCAGGGTGTGTCTGCATGTTTAACATCATTGGGATTCTTCCGACTGTATCTTAAATCTTATTAAAAATAATTTGACTTAAAAAATCAGTAAATCAACATACAATTTCGAAAGAATTCTCATTTACTGAAAAGGTGATACGTACCAACCAATGTTTTTTTCAATTCTTCTTCTCTAGTAAACGAATCTGCTTGAGTATTTATGTCAATATGCCCGATTTTATTCTCGTTAAAACAAAGAATTTGAAACAAACCTTCAACAATACCACCCACTCATAAGGCAGTTCAAGAGCTTCACGAAGCTTAATATAAAAACTAAAAAAAAGTTTCTATGTATTCCCTATTCGAGCGCCAAACCCAACACGTGGCTTGTTGAAGCCTCTGCATCCGTTAGTCTTAGAAACTAGAAACTAACTATTGTTTTGCTAGGCAATTATGCTTCATAGCAGAGATGAAAAATATAAAACAAAAGTAATGAAATCCACATCTATATATGAAAATCGAGTCTGTATCTAAGCAGTTCGCCTCATTAACCGCTCTCAACACCACGAGAGAGAAGAAAAACAGGAGGACGAAGCAAGGGTGAGATTGTAAAAACAGGTATGAAAGTAGCGAGAGAAGTCGATTTGGCCAATTATAGTCTTTATCTGCATATCGATAGTGTCCCACGTCATCATAGACGACAGGTGATTCTCATAATTGTCACACGCTTAGTAACTTGCCTGCAAGACATGCTACAGACCTTGTAAAGCGGTTTGTTTTTAACGTTAAGCAAAACTGTCAGTAGTCACCGTGGCTCAAGCGATAGCGTCCGCGACTCTGAGGCGTCAGGTCGAGGGTTCGCGCCCCGTCACGGTCTGAGGCTAGCATGGGCATGCACTCAGGGTAATGACTACATCTGCCAAAACAAGTCCTTCGCAAGAAGGCAACCGTCCTAAACCTTGGTTGAAAAGGGAGTCCGTGACGTAAAACCGGAACTGAACTGTTAAGGAAAACTGTTGCCGAATTTTTATCTGTGGTGACCGTTTCTTTCACTTATTCATTGTGCACAGTATCCGGTGCTGAGCTTGCGGTCGTTAAAATGTTCAGTACGTAGAACTACATTTGTGTGATTACCTAATTGTGATTACCTAATTGTGTTTACGGGAAAGAGCCCAAAGCTCGTATCTTCCCGTCTCCTGATCGGTTCCATTTTAGACTTAGTGATACTTATCATACCTGTCCTTAACACTATGGATTGAGATAGCATTAACTACCTCCTCGCTTAGCGAATTCCAATTATCAACTACTCTTACACTGAAAAAGTATTTCCTTACATCCTGCGAAGAAGTTTTCTTACAAAGCTTCACACTATGACCTCTAGTTCTAGAGCCAGCCATATCAAAATATCGATCCCTATCCACTCTATCATAACCATGAAGGAATTTAAAGACTGTCACCATATCCCCCCTCACTCTTCTAGCTTCGAGTGATGGTAAGCCTAATTCCCTCAGCCTCTCATCATAACTGAGATTGCCTATTTCTGGCACCAGTTTCGTGGCATGTCTTTGAACTTTTTCAAGCTTAGCTATGTGCTTTTTCAAGTGCGGCTTCCAAAAGGGGGCTGCATATTCGAGTTTTGGCCTCACATAGGTTACATAAATATTTCTGAACATTTCCTTGTCCATGTGCCTGAAGGCTACCCTTACATTTGATAAGAATGCATATGCTGCCCTTACTATGCCATTTATATGTATTTCTGGAGACAAATCCGCCAGTATGTTTACTCCTAGATCTCTCTCATTTTCTGTCTCTTGAAGTTGTACTCCAGCCACCGAGTAGTCAAGCTTGGGCCTTCTTGCACTTGTACCCATTCTCATTACCTTACATTTTGAAGTATTGAATTTCATTAGCCACTTTTCTGACCACTCATGCAGATTATTTAGATCCTCCTGAAGTTCTCTACCATTGTTCTCGTTTTTTACTTTCTTCACAATCTTTGCATCATCTGCAAACATATTCATGAATGAATTTACAGACTCTGGTAGGTCATTTACATATACAAGGAACAAAAGTGGCCCTAAAACTGAACCCTGTGGAACTCCACTACTAACTCTTCTCCATTCAGACACTGAGTGTCTTACTCTAACCCACTGTTCCCTTCCTTCTAAGTAAGTTTTTATCCATTCCAAAACATTTCCACCTATTCTAGCCGTTGATTGCAGCTTCCTAATAAGTCTCCCATGTGGAACAGTGTCAAACGCTTTCTGGAAGTCTAGGAATATGCAATCTGCCCAGCCCTCTCTTTCCTGTAAGATTTGGCTTACCTCATCATAAAATTCTAATAAGTTTGTTCCTGTTGATCTACCTTCTCTGAAGCCATGTTGCCTCACTGACAAAAAGTTGAAGGATTCCAAGTGAAGAGAGATATGTTTCCTTAGTAGTTTCTCCATAACTTTGCAAACTATGCTGGTCAAGGAAACTGGTCTATAGTTCAGAGCCGTATCCCTCCTTCCCTTTTTGAAGATAGGTATCACATTTGCTTGTTTCCAGCATCTTGGAATCTCCCCCGACTCCAGTGACTCCTTAAATATGATACTTAGTGCCACTGATATTGTGTTTGCGCATTTTTTAAGCACATGAGGGGATATGTCATCGGGACCTGTAGCTTTATGAACATCTAAATCCATCAGCGCTTTGCATACCTTTGTGGCTGTAAGGTTGATGTTCTCTAATACCGGCCCTTGAGCTTCTATCACTGCAATCTGAGGGGGTGGGGTATTTTCTACTGTAAATACTGACTGAAACTCCTTGTTCAGTTCTTTGCAGATCTCTTCATCTGTCTCAGTGATGCTTCCATCCGCTCTCTTTAGCCTTAAAACCTGTTCTTTTACCTTCAGTTTTCCTCTGATAAAGCTGTGGAAAAGCTTGGGATTTTCTTTAGCCTTCCTGGTGATGTCCCTCTCATAGTCTCTCTCTGCCTCTCTCCTTTTACTTAGGTAGTCATTTCTTGCTCTTTTGTAGGTTTGCCAGGCATTTAGGTTTTTTCTCCTCCTATACCTTTTCCAGCATTTGTCTCTCCACTCCTTAGCTCTTTTACACCCATTATCGAACCATTTCTCTCTGGCATGAATTACACCTACTTTGGTGACAGGTATGCAGCATTCTTCTATCTTCCCATATATCTCACAAAAGATGTCATACATTTCTTGTACAGATTTGTTGTAAAATAAGGTTTTCCAGTCAATAACTGCAAAAAGCTCATTCATTTTGATGTAATCTCCTTTCCGATAGTTCCTCCTCATGTCCTCAGTGCCTCTACTCTCAGGAAGAATATCTTCAATGATATACTCCATCAACAACACACAGTGGTCACTCTTTCCAATTGGTGTGTGTGTGTGTGTGTGTGTGTGTGCGTGTGTGTGTGTGTGTGTACGTGAGTGTTTTTCAATCGTCCAGATAAAAAAATAATATTTATTTTAGGGGAAGGATTATTTTTACGAGTATAGTTTACATATTTTATCAGTTCTCTATTTTGCTATCCTAAATATAAAGTATTTTTACGAAATAATTATAAGTATGACAACACTCAAAATCTGCGGCTTACACTTAAATCTCATATCAATAAAAACGGGAAAGGTGTCTGATATTCGTATATTCACGTGAGGACATCAAAAGGGAATTGGAAAAAATTAAAAAAGTCACTCTGTACAAAACAAGTCAACTTTTGCTTTCGAAGGTAGTGGAACTCTTTCCCCAATACAGTGGTAAACACATCATAAAAAACGAATTAAAAAAGACATAATTACAAACATAATAACTTTTAGCGCAAGTGTCCTGAATATCTCAATGAACGGTGAACTTGACAAACTCTTTCAACCTCAAACTTTGGTTGTAAAATCCATAGAGTCTAAAAAAACACACGACCTTGGAGACCTACATCGAATGATAGAAAGTCTTGCAGATAAGGTGAAAATTTTGGAAGCAGATGCTGAAAAGGTGAAAGCCTTACAACACAAGGTGGGTTTGCTAGAATCTGACATTGTCCTACTTAAAAGAGATAATTCTAGGCTGAAACTCCTATCAGAAACATCTCCACCTCTCAGTTCAGTGCTGTCACCTAACAACGATGATGTCCCTTCTATCAACAACCCTCAGGTTTTGCAAACTAGGTTTTCTGTCTCTACTCACAATTCCTTCATTGCATTGCGAGACGAATGTGACAGTGGTAGTGAAGAAGAGGTAGATCCAGATAAAAGTGATAGTCATCAAGAAAACCTGAATACACCATCTAGCATAAATAATCAAATCAGTAACAGGTTAAAAAATAGTGATGAAACAACAGCGTCCTTCCCAACTACTCCTAACAATACAACACCAGGCACTAACCAGAACAAGATTCTTCCCAGCACAAACAACCAACCTGGTAAAGAGTTGCAAAACAGCAAAGAAGATATAGAGTCAATCTCCACTACTCCTAACAACACAACAACTATCACTAACCAGGACAACCAAATTACACCTTCCAGCACAAATAACCAACCAAGCAATAGGCTGCAAAATAATGAAGAAAACAGAAAAGACAAAATAGCTGCAGTCTCTATTCTAAACATTCCATCGAAGTCCTCTCCCCCACAGCCACAGTTGCCCAATAATGCAAGTGCAAGGGTTACAGCTCAAATATATATTCGCATTCCTGGCAACCCCTTTGAGAGAGAGATACGTAATACATTGACAAATCAAGGCATTCCTTCCGAAGAAGTCTTGATTAAGGAGCTTTCTGCAAACCAAACTGTGTTTCCTTTGCAATAACGATATCGAAAGGATTTGAATATGTGCCTTACAAACTGAAGCAATGGCCTACAGGCACAATTGTCCAGCCATTTCGTGGGGGCAAACAATGGACACAACCTGGGTATTCTACAAAATATCCCAAACTACAGTCATACCAAAATAAACAGCAAAGAGCTAATGAAACAATCCCCTATACGCGAGACTACAGAAAGAGACACTATACAAACCTCTCTTACCGCCGTCCACGCACAAGAGACTTCTCCTGGAGTGATGGCTCTTACAACCCTAGACACTCACCTAGGCATACAAACTTTGGGAAGGCCCGATCATACCACGGCACGTACTCAAACCAGCGTTACACATCCCACGGCAGGTACAGACACCAGGATCCATGGGCTAACCCCAGAACACACTACAATGATGAATTCCCAGCAGAATCACACAGTCGAAACTACAACTATGACTATGGATACCACCCCAATGAAACATGGTAAGAATGTAACATTAGTACATGTGAACGCTCAGTCCCTGCTCACTCATTTTGAGGAAATAATAATGCTAACAAAAGACTACAACATAGACATCCTCTGTGTAAGTGAAACTTGGCTTCCTCCTACAACTGAAAATAAATATGTGAATATCCCAGAGTTTAAAATATTTTGCAATGACCATGGCCGAGGGGGTGGGGTTTGTATTTATGTTAGAAATTATCTTAGTGCATCAGAAATAACCACAGGTTTAAAAAAAACTGAGGAGCTCGAAGATTTATGGATCACTGTGCAGTATCAGAAACTTCCATCTTTCATTGTAGGGTGTGTTTACCGTCACCCTAAAGCACCTACCAGTTCATTCAATCATCTGCTAGAAACATTCAGAAATATCTGTGTGCGTCATAAATCCATATACATACTTGGTGATTTTAATGATGACTTGCTCTCAGCAGATAACAAAATGAAAAGGGTGATCAACACTGTAAAGTTAACACAAATAGTGACAAAACCGACCCACATAACCCCTAATTCTAGGACTCTTATAGATCTGATAATAACAAATAAAGTGGAAAGTATACCCTATTGGGACGTAGTTCCCTGCCCAATTGCAGACCACGAGCTGAACATTGCTATGCTAAACATAAACAAGCCGAAAAGGAAGCCTCTCCTCAAGACATTCCGGTGTCTAAAAAATTACTCCCCTGATATCTTTTGTGAAACATTAATCAACAACACAAATGCACTTAATAGAATTAAATACACAGATAACGTCGATTTGCAGGTTGAGATTTTAACAAAAGTCTTCCTTGAATGCTTAGATAGTTGTGCACCCATTGTAACAAGAAAAATAACCCGCCCCTCAGCCCCCTGGCTAACTAATGACATCAAAGAGGCAATGCAAATCAGAAATCAAATACAAAAAGAGCTAAAAATGAATAGATATGATATGACTCTCCGAGAACGTTATAAAACAGAAAAGAAACGTGTCAGATCTCTCATCAGTGTAAGTAAAAAAGACTTTTACAAAAAACAATTTAATGACTCTAGACATGATACAGCAGCAACATGGAAAGTGATAAGAAGCATGATACCAAATGAAAAGAGTACCTCGGAAAGTTATGAAAATATTACGGAGTTGAAAGACAAAGCAGATAACTTTAATAACTATTTTGCTAACGTTGGCAAAAATACATATGAAAAAACTCAAGAAAACATCAACTCAGTGAATATGAGTAATTGCTTAAATGACAATTCTTCCAATGAAAACACAAGAGAGTACTTCAAGCTAACTCCTATAGATTGTGCTACCCTAATTCTTACCATAAAGAGCCTAAGAAACTCTGGCTCTTATGGTTCAGATGGTATACCATTTCAGTTCATCAAAGATGCTCTTCCCATGATTGCATCCTATATTCTAACTATTATGAACACTTCCATTGTTACTAAAAAGTTTCCTGACTCTTGGAAAATATCACATGTAATACCTCTGCATAAAAAGGGGGACAGAGAAGATGTGACAAACTATCGTCCCATTTCCCTGCTACCCATTTTCTCTAAAATATTAGAAAAAATTGTTGCATGCCAACTTATGTCATATTTAGAATCAAATAGACTACTAACGATTAGCCAACATGGTTTCAGACCAAAACTCTCGACGGAAACTGCACTGCTTAAAGTTACGAATAGTATATATAATAATATAGATATGAAAAAAATATCTATACTAATTTTGTTAGACTTATCAAAAGCCTTCGACAGTGTAAACCATGAAATTCTTTTAAGTAAATGTATTAACTTAAATATTGATCCAAGCTGGTTTAGCGAGTATCTATCTAATCGTAAACAGTCCATACGTCTTAAAAACATTATCTCTGTGCCAAAAGATGTATCATTTGGTGTTCCACAGGGATCAGTACTTGGTCCTATCCTCTTCTCCATTTACATAAATGATCTATCTTCTTTCATTTCTGACTGTCTAGTCATACAATATGCAGATGACACTCAACTACTCCTTAGTGGTGATATTAATAACCTCCCAGAGCTAACTTTAAGAGCAGAAAACTCTCTGTCAAAAATTAAAACCTATTTCCAAGAAATTGGGCTGTTAATTAACGAAAGTAAAACACAGTGCATATTTATTGGTTCAAGGTTCCACATAGCACAAATTCCAGAAAACACAACAATTAATTTTTGCGACAATATTATCACACCTAGCAAAACAGTCAAAAACCTAGGAATTCACTTTGATAACCACATGTTGTTTGATTCCCACATAGATAAAGTATACAAAAAGGTTACAGGAACATTAATGTACTTATCACGTATAAAAGACAATTTTGAGACTACCACTCGAATAACTGTTGTTGAATATCTAGCCCTAAGTCACATTAATTACTGCACAACTGTTTGGGGATCTACCACTAAGACTCAGATAAACAGAATACAGAAGCTTATTAATTTTGCAGCTCTAGTTGCCCTGGGAGGAATAAGAAAATATGACCACATCACACCAGCTCTCAATAAACTTGGGTGGCTGCGGGCAGAAAATAAGGTCGCTTATGCTATTTATGTTTTTGTATTCAAAATTTTGGACCATCATTATCCTAGCTGGCTATTTGATTTAAAAACAGTCAGGGATATAAGGGGAACCAACACAAGACAGAGCAGTGAGCTCTTTATTCACAGAACAAACACAGAAGCAGGTTCAAAGATGATCACTATCAAAGGGCCAACACTCTGGAATAATATTCCAGAACATCTAAAAAATGCATCCTCCTTCACAGCTTTCAAAGGCAAACTATATAGTTTTCTTTTGGACAAATAGTTGCTGCTCATTAAGAACTAATTATTCTCATTGTAAGGAAACAAATATGGAAATGATGCTGATAATAACGATCCTGTATCTAGTGGCATACTTACTACTTTATTATTAACATTATTGTTAACATTTTTATTACAGCATTATTATTTTCTATGAAAGCTACATTTAATTTAACTATATGTCTAACCCTCTTATTTATTAGTTTAATTACATGTCTACTTATAAGTTACTATTAATGTTGAATAACCATTGTACAAAATGGAAATAAATGTTTTGATTTGATTTGATTTGATTTGATTTGATGTCCCCACTCCATTTTTCCTTATTAAAGGTACGTTTTGCACGGTGCGATTATCGCTCAACGATGATCGTTCATGGTCCAACGATGATCGTTAAACGACTGTCTAGAGCACTAATTAGTGCTCTAGACAATCCTTTGACGATCATCGTTGAGCCATGAACGATCATCGTTGAGCGATATTCGCACCGAGCAAAACGTACCTTAAACGAGAATAATGAGGACCGAAACAACGAGGTATTAGATGTAGTCGTTATAAACAATTATTATAAAAAGAAGTACATATTAAACCACAATGTAGACTTTTGAAATGGCTATCTCTCTTTTTTTTTTTCTTTTTAGATTCTCTACCCACGGATGGGTGGAATGGGTCATGGGGGACCCATAGGGCGGTCGCCAGCTGGCACAGGCCCCAAACCCCCACTTTGGTGTATAGCCACAGCAGTACCTTCCCAAGTAAACAGCTTAAACTCTCTTGCCTGGACGAGGCGCGATCCGTCGACCTCGCGAATGCGAGGCCAGCGCTTTACTACTGTACTAGCCAGGAGGCTAACTCTTATCAGCAACAACTGATATCTCTACAACAGTATAACTCCAGGTGTGAATGCCTTACCTTTGTTGAAAAAACTGCGGATTTTATAAAGTTCCATAACCAAAGGAAATTTCAACACAGACTAGATGACACTTACTTCACCTGCAAGTAATAAAAAAGAATAATTTATAGAATTAAGGGTCAAAGTTACAACTTTACGTGACTTATAAGTTTTGGTGACATCTTTCATGTATTAATCTACCAATGTATATAGTTGCTGTAATACTTCCTCCGTGTTCCCCTGCGTGTCGTAAGAGTCTACTAATTTGGGTGGAACGAGGGGAATGGGAATTCCCTCCTCTGTAGTTTCTCTTCCCAAAGAGTAAAAGCATTTTGTCTCGACTGAGCCATTCCCCTCATGTGGGGAAAATGGCTAATGTATGTAGATGGATAGATAGATAGATAGATAGATAGATAGATAGATAGATAGATAGATAGATAGATAGATAGATAGACAGCATTATCATAATAAAAGAATGACGCAGGCACTTCATATTTTAGCGAAACTGAAAGAGGGAGTGATTGTCCCACTGAAAAGCATGTTATTATTCCATATGCTTCAAATATGTGGAAAAAATAAGAAAGGAATAACATACATACAAACGCACTCACTCACTCACTTTCTCACTCACTCACTCACTCACACACACACACGTGTGTGTATGTATGTATGTATGTATAGATAGATAGATAGATAGATAGATAGATAGATAGATAGATAGATAGATAGATAGATAGATAGATAGATAGATAGATAGAGAGAGAGAGAGAGAGAGAGAGAGAGAGAGAGAGAGAGAGAGAGAGAGAGAGAGAGAGAGAGAGAGAGAATTATTGAACAATGAGATGCACTAACGCCTGTCCACTGTTATCCACTGTCATTTACGTATGCTTGTGAATATAAAGACAACCATTAGGATTATAAATTAAATATTTAAAAAATGCATTTCAAGTGCAGGAATACAGCTAATATGGGATACATATTATTGGGGTTGCTAGACTAGCCGCAAAGTTCACGATAACGTAGCCCAAGAGGCGCAAAATTTTTAGCTGTAGTCATTTTATATTGTTCTAAAGTTTTACCCTTTCACACTGACATCATTGTCATTTCGAGTGTTCTTGGTGAGCAATTCCATTTTTTTTTCCCAGTTAACTTCATATATTTCTAGAGGCAATCCTTACAAGGGATGAAACTCATATTACAATCGCATATGAGCACTTTACCATGTATTGTACTTGTGTCTTAAAACCAAAAATAGTCGTAATGTTGGATCGAATAATTAAAGGGTTGTAACTATATATATCTCTTAATTGCCATTATTAACCACTGTTCTGAATGAGGGAGTGTGATTACAGATTCAGAAACTGAGTTTTCAGGAGGTATTTCTGCTAGGCAATAAACTTTTTCATTACCTGTTATCCCAATACGAGAAAGTACCCATGGAAAATAACTTCAAGATAAGAATTTGCATGGCCAGTAAGAGAGATTTTTTTTTTTTTTTTTAGGATGGGATAGGATAGGAGGGGAAAAAGGGGAGGGGATTAAGGATATAAGGAAATTGGAGGGAAAAGCACGAAAATTAAATAAAGTAAGAGATAAAAAAGAGAGGGGCAGACCCTCGTGCTAAGTTTTTCTAACCTGCACGGCTGTGGGCATTGAAAGAACTATCTACCAAGAAAACATTAAGTGGATAGAAATAGATGGGGAGTGTTGTGACTTGTCAACTGTGAAACGATAGTAAGAGATGTGTTAATAAAAAATGTTCATTACAAGCTAACTGACAATGTCATTGATTTTGCTTTAATAAATGCATTATGCTCTTGATCATAATATATAATATTATATATAACGATATATATATATATATATATATATATATATATATATATATATATATATATATATATATATATATATATATATATATATATATATATATATATATATATATATATATATATATATGTATATATATGTATATATATATATATATATATATATATATATATATATATATATATATATATATATATATATATATATATATATATATATATATATATATATATATATATATATATATATATATATATATATATATATATATATATATATACATACATACATACATACATACATACATACATACATACATACATACATACATACATACATACATACATACATACATACATATATATATATATATATATATATATATATATATATATATATATATATATATATATATATATATATATATATATATATATATACGTGTATGTGCTTGCGTACGTGTGTGTGTGTAATATATTCGCACTGAAACCGACTTGTAATGTATATAAAATTATCAGCTTAGAATATGCATCCGGTGTTCATATAAAGATTAAAATTTGCCATAGCTCAACTAGGAAGCAAAGTCTTCAAGAACTTCATCTGTGCAATGTACTTACTGGAAAAAATACATATGCACAAATAACCATGCAACAGACTAGCACAAACAAAAAGTTAGATTCTTCTTCTTCTCAGCTTTAACCCATTTTTATATGGGGTCGCCGTTGTGAATGAGTCGTCTCCATCTATTTCTGATCTGTGCTTCATTTTCATCAACTCCCTTCCATTGCAAGTCTTCCCCTATACAATCACGCCATCTTTTTCTGTAATTTCACTATGAATTTCAAGATCTCGATGTGCTTAGAGTAGAAGGTATTTTGCAGTGCAAAAGTGAAGAGAAAACTCTGTCGCGCATGAAAAGAATATCACAAGTGGAAATGGTTAATCGTGTAGGGGTTTATTTCGTCAAATATAATAAATGGGAAATATTATAAAAAGTACATACATATACTCATTCCTCATTCCTCCTTGCAAGGGGGGTGATCGAGCCAAGAAACTCACATTCAACACGATCCACACACACCTTGACCACTCCTCTCAGCCCCTTGGGGATAAAGGGTTGCCACGTCTCCCCCCCCTTCCACCCTGCTTGGGTCACCCCACAAGATAGGCGGGCAAGGATATACTACAATGAGGCACGACAGCCGCAGCTGGTTTACCTCCACCGCTTCATCACATGGCAACTCCCCTCACACCCATCCACCACAGTTCACTGAGTTTATCAAATATTATAAACGGGAAATATTATGCCAGACACTGCAGGGAGAGACTAGAATTTGCTGGAAAAAAGTAATGTAGATTAACTGACAGACTTTAACAAGCCTAACCTATATTTTCTCTCTAGTTAAAAGGGGTTTGTGAGACAATGGACTGATGAACAGGAAAATGGCATTTCTTTTTACCTAACCAGTGTCTAAATCTGCTTTAAAAAAAAAAAGAAGTAAAATTCCATTTTTTTTTACCAAAGCAGCAATGGAAAATCATTCTCACCGACTCTGCCATGGGTATGTTGAGTAAAAAAAGAGAAAGCAAATTACAGAGGATAATATAAAACGGTAAATTAGTTTCCCTCAAATGGAGCAAATGTAATCCAGACTAAGAAATGATGTCAACAACCAAGAGAAACTGCCAGTGTTTATATATTTTTTTTATGACTAATACACCAGGACGACCCCCCCCCCCAAAAAAAAAATCTGCCCTCATCGGGCCTTTGAACGAAGAAAACTTTTAGAGTAAAGAGAAAGAGATCTATATTTGGTTGTGTATAAATGAAATACTGGTGGAATTTGCAGTTGGTTTTAATTATCAGAGCAAGTACTCAAGAATGTAATATAGTGTAATAATTGATTGACGGCAGAACATGAACCTCCAAAAATCCACTATTATAATTATAGTCATTTTTTATCATAAGTATTCTAAATTCAATAATATTTCTACCAAGTTATATGATCATCTCTGAAATCTAATCATAATTTTATAGGAAAGCTTTATTTCTGTTCACTGTAAGTGTATGTATCACCCTCTTACTAATTTGCTCAAGTACATGTCTACTTATAAGTGACCTCTTTGTTTTGTAACAGAATAGCCATTGTAAAAAAAATGGAAATAAATGTTTATTTTGCTAAAAAAAAGAAAAAAAAGTGGGGAATGTTATGATTTGTCATGTGTGAAGGGGTAATAAGAGACATCTAATGAACATCCGAAAATATTCAGTGTTGATGTAGGACAAAATTACCAAATACACAGCCGTAAATACGATCTTTATACAAACAATTTTGTTGAGGTTTGTCAGAAGAATAGTCACACGGCATTGTTGTATACGTATATACTGTATCAAGTTAATGGTTTTATTTATTTATTTGTTTATGTAATGAATCTGACAGAACTTCATACGATAAATAAGTTCTCTTCATTATTCTGCATATCCGGCACCCGAGAACTCCCCTCTTGAATGTCTTATTTACATGTATTAAAGACAATTTGACACTGTATCATGTTTTATGAAGCCTCTTAAGTATATTAAATTGAGTCATTTAGTAGCAGCCGGAGATAATAGAACTTACTCATAAAGTATTATGTGACACCAACTACAAAGTAAGTGTGAATGTTATAAATGGCAATCCAGCTCGTGGGGGAGTAATCTATCTCAATTCGGAGCCGGTCCCAAGCACGGAAGACTGGAGAAGTATGGTGCCGGAAAGCACTGTCCCGTTACAAAACCTTTAGTCTCTAAGAGGCTAATGAAGAGAAACGACCCCTTATGAACAAGGGAAAAGCTGCCGACACAGATGAAGAAAAAATAATATATTATTGAATGTTATAACTGATCTTGGAAAAAATTCTAATTTTTTTGCATGTGACATCACTAAGCATGCATTCCCTTCTCTATGCTTCAAAAAATCTGTTATTGGCATATTACTCATTACCGGAAACCTGGAAAAATATTGGTGTAAAGATGGTGAACATAATATGTGTAGTGTAAAAAAAAAATAATAAATACACTGGTTTATAAAAAGATATTTGCGGCAACTGAAAATATTTTACCGCGTCTGTTCATCACAGTTATTTTTCTTCTCTGTAAGACAGCCATAGAAAAATCATGCTTACACATTGCAGAAAGAAATAGAATATATTGGCTAATGAAAACTAATTCGCGTTAAATGAATGTATATCCCCCATATCTATCCACAGGGCTACCTCTGGGGCTGCATCTTACAGAGGTAGCCCTGTGGTAGGGGCTGTAGGGGAGTAGGAGGTTGTGAATGACACAGGTTGTGGAAGAACCGGGAGGATGGGCTGTGGCACTCCAGCAGTGCCATCTGAACGGCCGCTAGCTCCCTCGTCATTGCCCATAGAGCAAAGTAATCCCCTTATTGTTTTCTATTTTTTATGTCGGCTACCCCCCAATTAAAGGGGGAAACAGCCAAGGTAGATAGATGAAAAAAAAGAAGGCTTTTAAATAACTTCATATTACTTGAAGTTTACAAATATGAAACACTAAGCGAAAGATATTTAAAAAGAAAGAAAATAAAGGGACCTCACGAAATATTGG
>JAXCGZ010015889.1:10000-30000 GCA_037179515.1 Halocaridina rubra | reverse complement strand
GATAAGTCAATATGAACTCGTTGGGGAGTGCAGTTCTGTAATTGAGCCACGAAGGTGGCCAATTGAAATACAACAATGCCAGCAAAAAAATCTACAAAAGGCAACTATTACATGAGGGACTCTACTATCCCTCTTTAGCCCATCTCCGTTAGGGCAAATTCTAGCGAAGTGAACGATGCCACCAGGGGAGTTGAGATCGTGTCCCTTTGGGTCCAAGTTCTAATTTGAAATTGAAAACAGTCGGTCAGTTCCGGTTAAAGCAGTAATAACTGGCAATATGCCAAGAATGGGTACAGATTACGTACTATTTTGGCAAGGAGAGAGAAAGAGAGTAACAATATCAGTATATATATATATATATATATATATATATATATATATATATATATATATATATATATATATATATATTATATATATATATATATATATATATATATATATATATATATATATATATATATACAAATAAGCACATTACATATGTGAAAACATGAATCATTTTTTACCCCGACCGGGACTCGAACCTAGGACTTATGATTACTAAGTCAAGGCGCTACCACTACACCACAGAAGGTAAAAGGAATCCAACCTTATAGCTTATACCTGCTATACTTAGGAATGAACGCATTCTAACTGAATGCCACTATGTTCATATTACAGATTCCCCAACCTCACTCGTGGCTTCATTTTAGCATTTAATTCAATTCCCAATCTCATTCGGGCCATGAAATACAAATAAGCACATTAAATATGTGAAAACATGAATCATTTTTTACCCCGACCGGGACTCGAACCTAGGACTTATGATTACTAAGTCAAGGCGCTACCACTACACCACAGAAGGTAAAAGGAATCCAACCTTATAGCTTATATCTGCTATACTTAGGAATTAACGCATTCTAACTGAATGCCACTATGTTCATATTACAGATTCCCCAACCTCACTCGTGGCTTCATTTTAGCATTTAATTCAATTCCCAATCTCATTCGGGCCATGAAATACAAATAAACACATTACATATGTGAAAACATGAATCATTTTTACCCCGACCGGGACTCGAACCTAGGACTTATGATTACTAAGTCAAGGCGCTACCACTACACCACAGAAGGTAAAAGGAATCCAACCTTATAGCTTATACCTGCTATACTTAGGAATGAACGCATTCTAACTGAATGCCACTATGTTCATATTACAGATTCCCCAACCTCACTCGTGGCTTCATTTTAGCATTTAATTCAATTCCCAATCTCATTCGGGCCATGAAATACAAATAAGCACATTACATATGTGAAAACATGAATCATTTTTTACCCCGACCGGGACTCGAACCTAGGACTTATGATTACTAAGTCAAGGCGCTACCACTACACCACAGAAGGTAAAAGGAATCCAACCTTATAGCTTATATCTGCTATACTTTGGAATTAACGCATTCTAACTGAATGCCACTATGTTCATATTACAGCTTCCCCAACCTCACTCATGGCTTCATTTTAGCATTTAATTCAATTCCCAATCTCATTCGGGCCATGAAATACAAATAAACACATTACATATGTGAAAACATGAATCATTTTTACCCCGACCGGGACTCGAACCTAGGACTTATGATTACTAAGTCAAGGCGCTACCACTACACCACAGAAGGTAAAAGGAATCCAATCTTATAGCTTATATCTGCTATACTTAGGAATGAACGCATTCTAACTGAATGCCACTATGTTCATATTACAGATTCCCCAACCTAACTCGTGGCTTCATTTTAGCATTTAATTCAATTCCCAATCTCATTCGGGCCATGAAATACAAATAAGCACATTACATATGTGAAAACATGAATCATTTCTTACCCCGACCGGGACTCGAACTATGGACTTATATATATATATATATATATATATATATATATATATATATATATATATATATATATATATATATATATATATATCGACAAATCCTGAAATGGAGTGCCAGTGTGGTGATTTGACAATGCAAATTTCCTCCATTTTCTCTGGAGATTGAAATAAAGAAGTGGTCCAGGTATCATTACACACAAATTAAGTCTTAGATATGCAAGGTCAATGGTGATGCTACAATATATTCATATAATGGGGCTTATATTATTAGAAAAATACCCGTCCTACAGCACCCATGTAAACAGAAGGCTAATGGCGTTCTTCGCATCATATTTCGAAGACAATATCAAACAATAACAAAAACAACACAGTTACTTGCAACATTAGCACTAGCATTCTGTAGCAACTTAATGCTATCCCAGCAAAAGTACATCAGCACTATATCCTGAAAGCTATATTGCTGTCCCAGTGACAGTACATTAGCACTATTTAATAACACTGAACTCTCACCATACAGTCTAAAATGGAAGGAAACTGCCCATTCAAGAAATCCGAAGAAAAAAAATATTTAAGTACTTATCAATTTCGTGGCCTTATCTGGTCACCTTCTCAAAGTACAATGCGAAGAGACACAAGTAAACAGGAACATATGAAAAGAAGATTGATTGATGATGATATCCCCCCCTTAAGGGATACCAGGCCATCCTTTTATGAAAAGAAGAAAAAAAATGTCCCTCAAAGAAATTTAAAACGGATTAAGTGAAATAAATTTTAATTACCAGCCGAAGTGAGTCGATAATCCCCACAGACTGGCCGCAAAGGGAAAATAATATCAATAATTGACTAACTTGTAAAAGTAAAAAAAATAATGATAATAATAATAAAAAATGATAAGGATAATAATAAAAATAATAATATTGGAGGCCTTAATTACATAGAGTAACAATTATATATATATATATATATATATATATATATATATATATATATATATATATATATATATATATATATATATATATATTATATATATTTTTATTTTTATTTTTTTTTTTTAAGTGACACCGGGACAGGCAGAAACTGCCCTCATCAATATAGGCCCGGCCACGAGAAAATACCAAGACGAAGGAGAAGCAAAAGGTTAAGGGCAAGGCAGAGATGAGGTAATGTTGCACAAAGGAAAACGACAGACAGAAAAAAACAGTCAAAGTACACAGGACCCAGAGATATGGAGGACTAGGCTCTGAGATGACGATAGATCTGCTTTTTGAAGGATGAAAGGTCATAAGAATTAGGAAAGACAGAAGGAGGAAGAGAGTTCCAGAGTCTGGAGGTAGATGGGGAGAAGCAGTCGCTGCACCGACCAATCCGCGAGTTACAAATCTCCACACAGTACCTGTGAGATGAGGCCGCTTGGAGAGTGTTACGCGGCCTCGGCAGTGGAGGAGGGATGCAACTCGCCAACTCATCAGAGCAGCAATGGAAGTAGTAGCGATAGAAAAGCGAAAGGGATGATACCTTATGGCGAAGAGAGAGAGAATCTAGGTTAGAAGTAAGAGAAGGATCATTAATGAGTCTGACTGCCTTAGATTCAACCCTATCAAGAAGATAAGTAAAGGAAGAGGCACCCCAGATGTGAGTGCAGTATTCTAAGCAGGGGCGGATAAGACCTTTGTCAATTTTAAGTAACTGCAATGAGGAAAAGTAATGACAAAAACGAAACAAAACCCCCAATTTTTTTAGATGAAGATTTAGAACTTTGGATTATGTGATTCCTCCAAGACAAGTTAGAGGCTATATGGATTCCAAATATGTTGATAGAGTTAAGAGGGTAAATTTCATTAGTTTCGAAGACAATAGGGTTATCAGGAGGAGGAAAAGATAAAGAGATAGCCAGAAACTGTGTCTTGGAGGCATTGAATTTAACTAAAGTTTGAGTGACCCACTCAGATACTCTCTGCAAATAGGAGTTAAGAGTAGAAGAACGAGTGATACGAGATTGATTACGAGTAACAGATGAAGGTTTTGAAGAAAAGGCAGAGGAAAAGTGAAGGGTAGAATCATCAGCATAGGCATAAAGAAGAGAGGAAGATGGGGACTGTAGAAGATCATTGATGAAGAGAAGGAAGAGAGTAGGTGCAAGAACAGAGCCCTGTGGAACACCACTGGTAACAGAGAAAGGGCTAGATGTCGCGCCATCAACAACTACAGACATAGAACGGTCAGTAAGAAAACTGGAAATCAGAGAACAGAGAGAAGGGGTAAAGCCATAGGCAGGGAGTTTGGCCAACAGAGCCTTGTGCCAGTACAAGTGAAGAAACTTCAAGACGCTTACCAGCAGTGAGAGTGACACCGAGAAAGTCAGAACTCCCCCTTCACTTACAGTATCATATTATGAGATCCAGCCACTCTCCCCCGCCTCCGTATTGGCAAGGCCCCTCCCCAGCAGTAAAAGTATCAACGAAAGTATTCATGGAAGTCACCGTCGCACTGAGCCAAAGTGTGACCGGGGCATTGAGTGAAAATGCCCATTACAAGAAGTATAAGTTGCCGGATCCGACCAAGAAGATGGCGATTCGTCGATTTTACTCGAGAGATAGAGAATTGGACGGGAACCTCCAGCGCCCAGAAAGGAAAACCCCCTCCTTCCTTGCCTTCTGCCATGAAGTTTTTCAGGACCACCTCCTTAAAATAGCTAAGTACTTGTGATCTGTATCCAGTGAGTAATGGGACAATTAGTAAAAGAAATTGAGGTCGGTGGATGCCGCCATTTTATCTTGTAGTTATGCTTTGACTCAGCCAACCCGCCTATGAGGGGTGTGGCGCTTAATAAGTTGATAAAAGTAGAATTTCTGTACCCATTACTAACACGGATAATTTGTACTAATAGCTATAAGCAGTAATAAACTCCATTTTTGTTATAATTTGAGTAATATAAAGAATTTGCGTTGGAAGTGTGTTCCATTTATTTGTCTTAATGCTTAGATTGAATTTTAAGAACGCGAATGTATCGATTTTTAATTGACAAATTTAACGCACGTGAAATCACTATTACAGTATATTAATTTCTTAAGTGTAAGAATTATAGTGAGTAATATACTTGAATCTGCTTATAAGGTTTTACTTAGAACACGTGTGATTTTCGAGAAAGGAATGCGGAAGTGACCGATCGATCTCCCAACCTCGTTATTATCAATATGTAGTAATTGTACTGAGCTTTGATATTTTAAAGTACGTGTAAAATCATTTTTATATAAATTTCTTAAAGCGTAAGAAATAGAGTGTTAAGATTGCGCCTGTTTTTAAGTTTTTTTTTTTTTTTTTTTCTCCGCGGGAGGAATGTTTTAGCGAAAGGAAGACATAAATGACAGATCGTTCTTTTTGTGTTATGATGATGGGGAATTAATATTACGATACGTGTGTGGCATGTTTTTTTTGAAGAATAAGAAATTTCGTGATATTAGTTAGAGATGAGTTTTTTAATTTCACGCTATGCAGGTGAAAGTAAGAGTAAATTAGAGTAATTTGTGCTGTCCTAGAATAGGGAAGGTTTTTCAGTGTCACCCAAACGTAGCTTCAAGGGAGTAGAATGTTTGTTTGTTCGTTAGAATGGGACTTAGGACTAGTGAGGCAGTCTGTGACCGTGCGGCCCAACCGAGATTTCACCCTTACTCTTCTTACAACCAACGTTGTAAATTAAAGGGAATTTTACAGAAAGGGGACGATTGTTTTGTAAGTGATGCAGCGAGTGAGGCAGAGAATGAGTATGAATGACTGGGGGTATAATGGGGGGGTTGCTCTAGGGGGTGAAATCGCGGAAAGCACCATTAGGAAGCATGATTGGGGAGTCTGCGAGGATCGTTCCCCTGCTCCGCCAGGTCCTTCTGCATGCCATATCAGAGTGTATTTATGGGAGGTGATGCGCTGTTGCAATATCTAGTGAGGGATATGTTTGAGAAAGTAATTCTCCACCTGCCCAGATATGGTTGAAATGCCAAGTGTGTTTTATTTTTGTTTTGTCCCCTACTCCGCCATTGAGATTATTATTCGATTTCCGAGAGATTCCAAGATAGATGTTACGTGATAAAGGACGTGAATCTATGAATGATTCTTTATTTTCTTTGCTAGCTGCAGTATATACATTATTTGTCTGAAGAGATATGTTAGATTGATAAAATAAAACTTTGCGAGTTTTAGCCATGATAATGTTTTATCAAAATTATTTCAGCTTGGTCATAAAGAAAGAGTGAGAGCTGACACGAAATGACAACAAGAATGTTACACAGCTGTATCCCGTATTTGAGAGAGCAGAACTTTATCCAGAAGCCAAAAGAACAGGGGAGAAAACAGCGCCCACATGCGCACCCCCGTAAAAGCAAACAGACAGAGCAGTTATAAGTCAAATTCGAGATAGTAAAAGAATATATATATTTTATGTTTGAATTGTTTATGTACAACTCCGTACGAGAATTTGAAACTTAAGCAAAATGCATTCTTTACTGTTGCTAATGAAATATACTTTTTGTTTTTATTATTGCATCCACAGAGATAGACTTTTTATATTCTTTGATACCCGTTTTTGTTATATAGTTCTTTTTGTATTGAAGAAATCTTTAAAATCTTATTTAAAGAGTTTTGGAAAAGATTATCTAGAGATAACTATGGTTAATCCCTATCATTTTCATAAATTTTAGATTACAATTGAGCTAATTAAAGATAATTGAGATTATTAGAGAATATTTGCTGAGTTTTAAATTTAAAACTAATGATATTTAAGTCATTATAAGACGTCTGTTAAGAAGAAAGATATTTGTACTTTTGTTGATAGTAGTAAAGATATTGTCACATATGATTTTAATCTTTTGCTTTAATTTCATCAGAGTGTGTGTGCTTCGACTCAACCCTCTGATTTATAGCAAGAAAAGAGAGAGATTGTCATTATAGACAAGGATGTGTATGCTGTTACAGTAAAGTCCTTATCAAGATTAAACAGAAAGGAATGGATTTATGCTTCGACAGTTCTGCAGTTGTACACTAAGTTCTTTTTGCTTTTGTTTTTGTTAATGAGGAAATAAGAATAGCCCTCTGACAATAAACGTAAGACTCTATCGATAGTCATTGCTAACGTTTGTTCACGTTCATTTGTTTATTTATTTTATTATTAGGGATACTCTGCGACACTTTTTTATTTTCAGTACAAGTTTAAAGGAAGAGGCCCGTCTCAGCTGACACATGGGTGGAAACCGCAACGTATTTCACGGTCGCCCAGTCTCTCTCTCTCTCTCTCTCTCTCTCTCTCCTACCTTTCACTCGACTCTGAGCCTGACAGAGGCTCCGTTCAATGCTAAAAGAATGTAGCCGTCTTTGATTTTCTTTTTTTGTTTTTTTTTTCCAGCGAAGCTAGGCGATAATTGTGCCTACATTTTATTGCAGTCAATAGATTGTTGCATGCTGTTATTGCATAAATACTGATAAGACATCGCTAGTACCGCCATTTGCATAAATGTTTGTGCCACATGTCGCAACTGTTTAGAGAATAGATAGAACTCCCATTGACAAATTGTGGAGCCAGCGAGTTGCCACTTATGCTCTATATATATACATTGATTATGACAGCAGGAATTTAAATATTAAAAGAGACTGTGTTAGAATGAGCATTACTATGAAGTATAAGTATAGAACTCTGTTCTTACTTCTGAATGCCAGTCTCCATTGTATATATATTGATATTTCTGATTTAGTATATTTATTTTTATTGTTTATTATTCTTATTTTTAGATCATGATTATTAGTAATGTTATTATGTTGACTGATATTGTTGCTATCTCTCAATGGCCTGTTGCTAATTATTATTTTTGAAATGAAATCAGCAGTAACTTGATGATTTGTATCTTTTAATTGAATTCATACTTGATGTCATTGTAGCCACTGCTAATAAGAATGTTTCTTTAGTGGCTTTTCTCAGCATTTAATGATTGTTCTTTTTGACATTTATAGTAGAGTAATGCTATGTAGCAGTTGCTAAGCCCTAAGTATCTTGGAATAATAATCTAGTTGTGTAGACACATACCTTCCATTACCACCCTATTCCTAGGCAGCCCCGACCTGCAAGTTCTAAAAGTCTTTAGATTTTGTCCGCTCAGACAAGTCCCTAGTGCCCATTGAATAGAGATTGCAATCACTTGCAGTTGCAGGGGAGGCAAAGTATAGCCTCGATTACCAACGTATGGCCATTGTTGGTACCCTGAAGTCATAGGGAACCTTTCTTACAACTGTAGTAGTGACAGAGGTTCAAATTTTCATCCCGAGATCTGCTTCGAAGGTACGTGTGGATGGCCGTACGGAAGAGAATCGCTGTGACGTTGCAGGTCTCCTGCGTGGTGATCTTAGTCAAGATCGGCCGAGGGCGGGACGAGGAAGCCAGGCTGGAAGGATTAGAGAGGTGCCCATCCTTCCTTTTTGTCTTGCCTATCCGAGTAAAGGAGATATGGTAACAAACCTGGGCCTGCAGCAAGGACGGCGGGGGAGTGAAAAAATGAAATCCCCGAGGGAAACCGTGGAATCGCGCCTAGCAAGAATTCATGAGCAAGGGACAGAGAAAATAAAAGTCGTCCTAGACAGAGAAAATAAAAGTCGTCCTAGACAGAGAAAATAAAAGTCGTCCTAGACAGAGAAAAAAAAAAAAAAAAAAAAAAAAAAAAAAAAAAAAAAAAAAAAAAAACCACTCTAAAAGGCCATGTAAGTAAAAAAATGAAATCCCCGAGAGAAACCGTGGAATTGCGCCTAGCAAGAAATCATGAGCAAGGGAAGGAAAGAAATAAAAGTTTTAAACTACTTTAAAAAACCATGTAATCTTGATGAAATCCCAGAAACAAGGAAATCCCCATACATGTCATAACTGTAGTGAAAAGAGAGGAAAAGAAACACAGAAATATTTTAAAATATTTTAATAATACCTTTAGAAGCCACGTAAACGCGTTGATGGGATTCAAACAGAAAGAAAAATAATCCCTATACATGTCCAAACTTTAGTGAAGAGAGAAAGAAGGGTATTTAAAAATCCCTTATTAGTTAATTAAAATTACCCCCGTATTAGAACTGAAAAAATGGGAAAGAAAATGGCCCCACTGTCTTTGTCCACTGTGCTAAAAGACAAAATATTTTTTTTTGTTTTATTTTTGTTTTTTGTTTTGTTTTACTAGCTTTAAGATAATTTTAAGCGAAAACTCAGTCTCCCTTAGATATAGTTTTGAATAAGTGCCATTGATAAATTGTATGATTTGCACTAAGAGTAATAAGTTGCTTTTCTGCTTGAATAATATCAGTGTTTTGCTTAGATATTATCACAGTTTTGCTTTAGTATTATTCTTGTTTGAATTATGATTTAATCTTTAGGTTCATTAAGTTTTTATATTAATTGGTCTCTGAATAGTAATTGCATATTGAAATAGTAAATGTTTTGACTTTACACACAGTAAAACATGTTTTGTTTCAGGAGTAGTTTTTAAGGCCAAATTTTAAAATAAATTAATGCCCATAGTAACAATAAGAGTAGAAATTATAAGATAAGGTTTCTTATAGGAATTACTATTGATGTTATGGTCTATTGCATCTTACATGTTTATACATGCTAATACTCTACTTAATTTGTTTGCTAATGTTTTACATGATTTATATTTTTACTGTAACTAACCAAATTTTGTCTTTTGAAGAAAAAAGAGAAGTAGATAAAGTAATGTTATGATCTAAACTGACTTTTGATCTTAATTTATGTTTGTTATTAGTTACACACTGAAATTATACTGTTTAAGGTTATGTTTGTTTAAATATAAGAATATGTTTGTGTTAAAGATTTCCCACAAGGAAATAGACTCTGCATGCTCTAGTTGTCTGTAGAAGTACTATATATATGTTATGTTTGTGTAATTTGCTTAGAGTTCATAGAAATAGGATTTCTTAGATAATAGCTTAAATAATTCGGCCCCGTTTTTATTGTAAACAAATGTTAGTTTAGGATGATGAAACTGAAATAAGAGATATTTCAGTGTAGTGGGGAGGGATGTCGTAGGACTTTTGGCTAGGTGTCAAAGGAAACATTAAACACTCTCTCCAGTGTGTAATAGGATGAGGCCTATGGTAAGATATATAGCTGGTCCCATGGGACTCGGCATCTGGCGTTCAAATATCTCAAGAGGGTGTGAGATATAAACCAGTCCTTTATTCCCCATACCACACAGAAACCCTTGTCCTAAATGTGAAGTACATGCCCGGGGGAGATACCCAATGGCAATAGGCGATTACCACCCACTCCTTTGCAATAGGCTCGTTGGAATAGCCCCTCCCCTTATAGGCGGGACTCCACTTCGAACCTGGAGTTGATTTGCAGGACTGGATGTCAAGACACGCCCCTGCCCTTGGGGTATTTCAAGAACCACCCAGGGCAGGCACAGTGAGTTGAGTTAGAGGCCGGGCCTTGCCAGCAGCAGAGTTAACACAGTACAGCTGAGTTAGCCTCCCCCTTTTGGGGGTGGGACTCAGGAATTAGTCGTAACAGGAACTGTAGTAATAGGAGCTCTGAGTACATAGATGTTAAAATAAGAATAAAGGAATAGAATAGAAGATGTCTTTCACCAACCACGCTACCATAATTAATAATTATATAACGTAGGAGGTAAATCTCCTACGTCATATGCACAAATAAGTAGAACTTTCAACACCATATCGCACTGCTCTTTTATACTCAGAAATTCTCTGGCCTAGCGAACGACCAGTTTGACCTATGTAAGATTTATTGCAGGAACTGCAATCAATTTTATAAGTCCCTGCTTCTAAAGATTTTTTATTTTGCTATACGTTAATAAGTGAAGAACCAATTGTTTTAAGATAATTAAATATAAAAGGATTACTTCTGCCTAATTGATCACTAAGAATTTTAATATTTTCTAAATAGGGTATTTTAATCGTATTTGCAAAGTTTATTTCTGACTGTTTTACCGGCCCATTATAAAATATATTATTTGCTTTGTTAATTGTTTTTTCGATTACATATGCGGGATACATGACTTTCTAATTGTTGGCGGATTAATCTGAATTCGTATTGCAAATGATGAGTGAAACACACTCTAAGACCTCTTAGGAAAAGATTGCATGCAACACCAGTTTTTACTGACAAAGCATGATAACTTAGTTTTCTTCCTATACACAGTAAATGAGTATTTGTTGGGTTCTCTCATAACTAAGACATCCATAAATGGTAGCTTGTCATCCGATTCCCATTCGGTTTTAAACTTGATGCTAGGGACTAAATCATTAAGTTTATTAAAAAATGTGTCAAACTCTCCCCAACGGGAGTCGCAGTATGAAAATATATCGTCTACATATCGCAACCACATCATTTCTTTGGGCTTAATGCTGACTAGAATCTCTGTCTCAAAGCACTCCATATACAAGATAGCCAGAAGGCGGAACAAGAGGCTTCCCATACTACATCCAAATTTTAGCTTGTAAAAACTACCATTAAAGGAAAATACATTATTCGTGAGGTATAATTTAATTAAATTCATGTTTTTTCAAGACATAGTATTTTCCTTTAATGGTAGTTTTTACAAGCAAAAATTTGGATGTAGTATGGGAAGCCCCTTGTCCCGCCTTCTGGCTAACATGTATATGGAGTTCTTTGAGACAGAGATTCTAGTCAGCATTAAGCCCAAAGAAATGATATGGTTGCGATTAATACTCATTTACTGTCTATAGGAAGAAAACTTTCTCTGTCTCTTATATACACTTTCTAAGTTATCATGCTTTGTCTGTAAAAACTGGTGTTGCATGCAATCTTTTCTTAAGAGGTCTTAGAGTGTGTTCCACTCATCATTTGAAATACGAATTCTAATTAATCCGCCAACAATTAGAAAGTCTCCTGTATATCTGTGCATATGCGAGATACTGGTCACCATATTAATTGGAGTGAGTCCTCATTGCTATATAAGAGTAATTGCCAATACAGGAGAAAGATACTTGAAGCAGCCATTATAGTAAAATCTGAAACCTTAAATTTATCAAATGGACAGTGGAGATCTAACGTTGTGGATGAAGCAATATTATAAGACCTCATTAAAAAAATTATGCCAAATGGCCGTCCACCTGATCTGAGGTCTGCAGATAATCCCATCGTGGATCCTCCTGGCAATCGTAGCTTGCATCTCCCCCCCCCCACATATTCTTTATCCAGAGCTTTGTATATATCGATTCATTTGTACGTGAAGAGGACTGGAGTCCAGTCGTAATATATAGTACATCTTCGCTTCATTTTGTGTTTTGTTTATGGTCCTTTTTTTTTGCTTCATATTGTGCTGTGATATAACAGTTTATTTTACATATAAATAAATAAATATATATATATATATATATATATATATATATATATATATATATATATATATATATATATATATATATATATATATATATATATATATATATATATATATATATATATAGTGTGTATATATATATATATATATATATATATATATATATATATATATATATATATATATATATATATATATATATATATATATATATATATATATATATATATATGCAAAATAAACTGTTATATCACAGCACAATATGAAGCAAAAAAAAGGCCCATTTGTACCTGAAGAGGACTGGAGTCCAGTCGTAATATATAGTACATCTTCGCTTCTTTTTGTGTTTTATTTATGGGCCTTTTTTTTTGCTTCATATATATATATATATATATATATATATATATATATATATATATATATATATATATATATATATATATATATATATATATATATATATATATATATATATATAGCGTCTCCGACTCTGAGGCGTCAGGTCGAGGGTTCACGCCCCGTCACGGTCTGAGGTTAGCAAAGGCATGCACTCAGCGTAAGGATTACATTTGCCAAAACAAGTCCTTCGCAAGAAGGCAACCGTCCTAGCCCTTGGTTGATAAGGGAGTCCGTGACGTAAAACCTGAACGAACATATATATATATATATATATATATATATATATATATATATATATATATATATATATATATATATATATATATATAGATACACAAAAAACCATATACACATATATAAATATACTGGAAAACAACCACACACATTACATATAAACCTACATACACACACACACACATATATAATATATATATATATATATATATATATATATATATATATATATATATATATATATATATATATATATATATATATATATATATATATATATATATATATATATATATATATATATATATAAACCCCTACATACACTTGCACACGCATACACACACATATGCGCATATATATATATATATATATATATATATATATATATATATATATATATATATATATATATATATATATATATATATATATATATATATATATATATATATATATATATATATATATATTGACGTAGGGATTTTCCTCCTACGTATATATACTTATAATTATGGTAGCGTGGTTGGTGAAAGACATCTTCTTATTCACAGTTTATTCTTATTTTAACATCTATGTACTCAGAGCTCCTATTACTACAGTTCCTGTCACGACTAATCCCTGAGTCCTACCCCCAAGAGGGGGAGGCTAACTCAGCTGTACTGTTTTAACTCTGCTGCTCGCAAGGCCCGGTCTCTAACTCTAACTAACTGTGTCTGCCCTGGGTGGTTCTTGAAATACCCCCAGGGGCAGGGCGTGGCTTGACATCCAAGCCAATGAAATCAAGGGATATCTAGTCCTGCCAATCACTGCCAGGTTCAAAGTGGAATCCCTCCTACTTCCGGGGAGGAGCTATTGGGCATCTCTCCAGGGCATGTACATACGTACGGGCCACCTGTTTATGTTTCTTGCGGTTTAGGAAATGGCTAACTTCCTGGCCTTTCCTGCCCTTCTCCAGGTTCCGGTCATATATCTCCTTGACACTTTCTACAAACATTGTAATAAAATATCTGTGCCCTCGACCAACCGTTACCCCTCAAGATCTGTTACAAGTTTCAGATTCTGGCTTCAGCATGACGGACTGGCTTCAGCATGACGGAAGTCATACGACATCCCTCCCAACCAAAACTGAAATATCTCTTATTTCAGTCGAAGCATGGGCTAATTTTCCGGGAGCTCTTGGACATATCCTAGCTAACATTAGTTTACAATAGAAATGGGGCCGAATTATTTAAGCTATTTTCTAAGAATTCCTATACAAATTACACAAACATAACATATATAGAGTACTTTTACAAACAACTAGAGCATGCAGGGTCTATTTCCTTGTTGGAAATCTGTAATACAAACATATTCTTATATTTAAACAACCATAATTCCAGTGTGAAACTAATATCAAACATTAATTAAGATCAAAAGCCAGTTTAAATCAAAACATTAATTCATCTACTTCTCTCGTTTCTTTAAAAGACTAAATTGAGTTAATTACGGTAAAACCACGACTTATGTAGCACATTGGCAAACAAATGAGGTAGAGTATTGGCATGTATACACATTTAAAATGATATAGACCATAACATCAACAGTAATTTCTATAAGAGACCTTATCTTAATAAATTCTATTCCTATCATTATTAGGGGCATTGATTTGTCTTAAAATTAAGCCTTAAAAACTACTCCTGAAACAAAACATGTTTTACTGTGTGTAAAGTCAACACATTTACTGTCTCTATATGCAATTACTATTCAGAGACCACTTAATATAAAAACTTAATGAACCTAAAGATTAAATCATAATTCAAATAATAATAATGCTAAAACAAAACACTAATATTATTTAAGCAGAAAACAACTTATTAATCTTAGTTCAAATCATACAATTTATCAATGGCACTTATTCAACACTATATCTAAGGGAGACTCTGAGTTTTCGCTTAAAATTATCTTAAAGCTAGCAAAACAAAAAAAAAATAAACAAAAATAAAAATATTTTGTCTTTTTAGCACCAAAGACGGTGGGGACATTTTCTTTCCCATTTTTTTTCCAGTTCTAATACGGGGGTAACTTTAATTAACTAATAAGGGATTTTTAAATACCCTTCTTTCTCTCTTCACTAAAGTTTGGACATGTATAGGGATTATTTTTCTTTCTCGTTTACGTGGCTTCTAAAGGTATTATTAAAATATTTTAAAATATTTCTGTGTTTCTTTTCCTCTCTTTTCACTACAGTTATGACATGTATGGGGATCTCCTTGTTTCTGGGATTTCATCAAGATTACCTGGTTTTTTAAAGTAGTTTAAAACTTTTATTTTTTTAGGACTGTTCTCCCTGTCTTAGGACGACTTTTAATTTCTCTATCTAGGACGACTTTCGTTTTCTCTGTCTAGGACGACTTTCGTTTTCTCTGTCTAGGATGACTTTCGTTTTCTCTGTCTAGGACGACTTTTAATTTCTCTGTCCACGACGACTTTCGTTTTCTCTGTCCCTTGCTCATGAATTCTTGCTAGGTGCGATTCCACGGTTTCCCTCGGGGATTCTATTTTTTTTCACTCCCTCGCTGTCCTTGCTGCAGGCCCAGGTTTGTTGCCCTATCTCCGTTACTCGGATAGGCAAAACAAAAAGGACAAGGACTGGGCCCATCCGCTAATCCTTCCAGCCCGGCTTCCTCGTCCCGCCCTCGGCCGATCTTGACTAAGACCACCACGCAGGAGACCTGCAACGTCACAGCGATTCTCTTCCTGTACGGCCCTCCACACGTACCTTCGAAGCAGATCTCGGGATGAAAATTTGAACCTCTGTCACTACTACAGTTGTAAGAAAGGTTCCCTATGACTTCAGGGTACCAACAATGGCCATACGTTGGTAATCGAGGCTATACTTTGCCTCCCCTGCAACTGCAAGTGATTGCAATCTCTATTCAATGGGCACTAGGGACTTGTCTGAACGGACAAAATCTAAAGACTTTTAGAACTTGCAGGTCGGGGCTGCCTAGGAATAGGGTGGTAATGGAAGGTATGTGTCTACACAACTAGATTATTATTCCAAGATACTTAGGGCTTAGCTGAGAAACTGCTACATAGCATTACTCTACTATAAATGTCAAAAAGAACAATCATTAAATGCTGAGAAAAGCCACTAAAGAAACATTCTTATTAGCAGTGGCTACAGTAACATCAAGTATGAATTCAGATAAAAGATACAAATCATCAAGTTACTGCTGATTTCATTTCAAAAATAATAATTAGCAACAGGCCATTGAGAGATAGCAACAATATCAGGCAACATAATAACATTACTAATAATCATGATCTAAAAATAAGAATAATAAACAATAAAAATAAATATACTAAATCAGAAATATCAATATATATACAATGGAGACTGGCATTCAGAAGTAAGAACAGAGTTCTATACTTACACTTCATGGCAATGCTCATTCTAACACAGTCTCTTTTAATATTTAAATTCCTGCTGTCATAATCAATGTATATATATATATATAGCATAAGTGGCAACTCGCTGGCTCCACAATTTGTCAATGGGAGTTCTATCTATTCTCTAAACAGTTGCGGCATGTGGCAAAATTATTTATGCAAATGGCGGTACTACCGATATCTTATCAGTATTTATGCAATAACAGCATGCAACAATCTATTGACTGCAATGAAATGTAGGCACAATTATCGCCTAGCTTCGCTGGAAAAAAACACACAAAAAAACTCAAAGACAGCAACGTTCTTTTAGCATTGAACGGAGCCTCTGTCAGGCTCAGAGTCGAGTGAAAGGTAGGAGAGAGAGAGAGAGAGAGAGAGAGAGAGAGAGAGAGAGAGAGAGAGAGAGAGAGAGAGAGAGAGAGAGAGAGAGAGAGAGAGAGAGAGAGAGAGAGAGAGAGAGAGAGAGAGAGAGACTGGGCGACCGTGAAATACGTTGCGGTTTCCACTCACAAGTCAGCTGAGATGGGCCTCTGTCTTTTACTTGTACTGAAAATAAAAAATTGTCACAGAGTATCTCTAATAATAAAATAAATAAACAAATGAACGTGAACAAACGTTAGCAATGACTATCGATAGAGTCTTACGTTTATTGTCAGAGGGCTATTCTTATTTCCTCATTAACAAAAACAAAAGCAACAAGAACTTAGTGTACAACTGCAGAACTGTCGAAGCATAAATCCATTCCTTTCTGTTTAATCCTGATAAGGACTTTACTGTAACGGCATACACATCCCCGTCTATAATGACAATTCTTTTCTTGCTATAAATCAGAGGGTTGAGTTGAAGCACACACACTCTGATGAAATTAAAGCAAAAGACCAAAATCATATGCGACAATATCTTTACTACGACCAACAAAAGCACAAATATTTTTTTTTTTTTTTTTTTTTTTTTTTTTTTTAACCGACGTCTTATAATGACTTAAATATCATTGGTTTTAAATTTAGAACTCAGCGGATAATCTCTAATAATCTCAATTATCTTTAATTAGCTCGATTGTAATCTAAAATTCATGAAAATGATAGGGATTAACCATGGTTATCTCTAGATAATCTTTTCAGAATCCTTTAAGTAAGATTTTAAAGATTTCTTCAATACAAAAAGAACTATAACAAAAACGGGTATCTAAGAATATAAAAAGTCTATCTCTGTGTATGCAATAATAAAAACAAAAAGTATATTTCATTAGCAACAGTAAAGAATGCATTTTGCTTAAACTTCAAAATCTCGTACGGAGTTGTACATAAACAATTCAAACATAAAATATATATCTTCTTTTACTATCTCGAATTTGACTTATATCTGCTCTCTCAAATACGGGATACAGCTGTGTAACATTCTTGTTGTCATTTCGTGTCAGCTCTCACTCTTTCTTTATGACCAAGCCGAAATAATTTTGATAAAACATTATCATGGCTAAAACTCGCAAAGTTTTATTTTATCAATCTAACATATCTCTTCAGACAGATAATGTATATACTGCAGCTAGCAAAGAAAATAAAGAATCATTCATAGATTCACGTCCTTTATCACGTAACATCTATCTTGGAATCTCTCGGAAATCGAATAATAATCTCAATGGCGGAGTAGGGGACAAAACAAAAATAAAACAAACTTGGCATTTCAACCATATCTGGGCAGGTGGAGAATTACTTTCTCATCCATATCCGTCACTAGATATTGCAACAGCGCATCACCTCCCATAAATACACTCTGATATGGCATGCAGAAGGACCTGGCGGAGCAGGGGAACGATCCTCGCAGACTCCCCAATCATGCTTCCTAACGGTGCTTTCCGCGATTTCACCCCCTAGAGCAACCCCCCCATTATACCCCCAGTCATTCATACTCACTCGCTATCACATTCGCTATATCACTTTCAAGACAATCATCCCCTTTCTGTAAAATTCCCTTTTATTTACAACGCATTGGTTTTCCTTTCCCTTATCTCTCTGAAGGAGAGTAACGGTGAAATCTCAGCTGAGCCGTGCGGTCACAGACTTCCTCACCAGTCCTAGGTCCCATTCTAACGAACAAACAAACATTCTACTCCCTTGAAGCTACGTTTGGGTGACACTGAAAAACCTTCCCTATTCTAGGACAGCACAAATTACTCTAATTTACTCTTACTTTCGCCTGCATAGCGTGAAATAAAAAAAACTCATCTCTAACTAATATCACGAAATTTCTTATTCTTCAAAAAAAACATGCCACACACGTATCGTAATATTAATTCCCCATCATCATAACACAAAAAGAACGATCTGTCGTTTATGTCTTTCTTTCGCTAAAACATTACTCCCCCGGAGAAAAAACAAACAAAAAAGAAAGAACCTTGAAAACAGGCGCAATCTTAACACTCGATTTCTTACGCTTTAAGAAATTAATATAACAATGATTTCACGTACATTAAAATATCAAGGATCAGTACAATTACTACGGATTTACAATAACGAGGTTGGGAGATCGAATGGTCACTTCCACATTCCTTTCTCGAAAATCACACGTGTTCTAAGTAAAACCTTAAAAGCAGATTCAAGTATATTACTCACTATAATTCTTACACTTAAGAAATTAATATACTGTAATAGTGATTTCACGTGCGTTAAATTTGTCAATTAAAAATCGATACATTCGCGTTCTTAAAATTCAATCTACGCATTAATACAAATAAATGGAACACACTTCCAACGCAAATTCTTTATATTACTCAAATTATAACAAAAATGGAGTTTATTACTGCTTATAGCTATTAGTACAAATTATCCATGTTAGTAATGGGTACAGAAATTCTACTTTTATCAACTTATTAAGCGCCACACCCCTTATAAGCGGGTTGGCTGAGTCAAAGCATAACTACAAGATAAAATGGCGGCGTCCACCGACCTCAATTTCTTTTACTAATTGTCCCATTACTCACTGGATACAGATCACAAGTACTTAGCTATTTTAAGGAGGTGGTCCTGAAAAACTTCATGGCAGAAGGCAAGGAAGGAGGGGGTTCTCCTTCTTCTCTTCGAGTAAAATCGACGAATCGCCGTCTTCTTGGTCGGATCCGGCAACTTATACTTCTTGTAATGGGCATTTTCACTCAATGCTCCGGTCACACTTCGGCTTACTAAGAAATATCTTAGGAATAGTTCCTTCAAAGTTTTATAATATTCTCTATTTGACCACTCGTCACTTCTCATCCGCAGACCCAAGTATTTCAGGAAGTCGGTCGCGGGAATTATGGACGGACATTCGCGGTCTTTTACATTTGCGCCGTCGAGGTATAAAAGTGAATTTTTGACTCGAGGCGTCTTTACAACCAGGGCACGGGGTGGGGGCCTTGCCAATACGGAGGCGGGGGAGAGTGGCTGGATCTCATAATATGATACTGTAAGGGAAGGGGGAGCTCTGACTTTCTCGGTGTCACTCTCTCACTGCTGGTAAGCGTCTTGAAGTTTCTTCACTTGTACTTTTCTTCCATAGATGCTATATATTTTTTTTATACTTCTATTTTTTTTTTTTTTTCACCAGTCTCTTCGGAAAAGTGTCGGCGTGGATTGATCCCGAGCTGTCCACCACTGACGTAGGGATTTTCCTCCTACGTATATATACTTATAATTATGGTAGCGTGGTTGGTGAAAGACATCT
>JAXCGZ010015889.1:0-7500 GCA_037179515.1 Halocaridina rubra | reverse complement strand
GTTTGCCCCTCTCTTTCTTCTCTTACTTTATTTAATTTTCGTGCTTTTCCCTCCAATTCCCTTATATCATTAATCCCTTCCTCTCTTTCCCCTCCTATCCTATCCCATCCTAAGAAAAAAAAAAAAAAAAAAAAAAAAAAAAAAAAACTAGAGTATCGAATTGGAGTCTTCCTAAGTGCATGAGAGGCACTATTACCATGAGCTCCAAAGGGTGTCTGCTGCTGAGAGGAATCTATAACATGAGAGAATCCACTACAGTATTCCCCTCATTATCACCTCTTGATGCTGGAGGAGAGAAATTTATATGAATCACCTCCAAGGAATCAAACTCACAGAGACTGATGGACTACCTACCCCCAAGAAGTTACTATGGAATAAAGAGCTCCCCTCCCATTCTTTAAACCATTTACAATCCTTCTTACAGAGTTATCCGTTCTTAAGACAAAAGTATAACACTGATATCCAAAGCATACGCATAAGTTTTCATTTTTCAAAATAAGGCTTTCATGTGATAAACTTAGGGAGTTTTTTTCTTAACATCCCAAGGGAACTATGTATAAATAAAGTAAGAAAGTAGAGTATATCATAAACACCTAATTCCAGGCATTCAGTATGTCTGTACCTCAGCTTATCAGCATGGCTCACATCCATGCGGTCCCATGTTCAGCTCCCCAACGCAGTTCATAGATTTTTTCTCAAGACAAAAGCTGGAAAACATGAAGAAGATGATTCTGGGTTTCCAATACATAGCTCGTATCAAGCAACCAAGTTGACTGGATACGCCACTATGAAGTGCACAATTAATGAAGAACGCTACTTTCACAATTGGAGACTGGGATGAGAGCAAAAATTTCTGATTATACCACAATGAAAAAGTCTGATTGCGGCGTAATTAAATATGCATTTCCATTCATCAACCATACCGCCAGCACCAAGACTCAGTGGGAAAAATTGCCGTCGAATAATTGGACAAAGTGTAAAATAAACAATGACTCACTACTGAAGTAAAACATTCATCCCTTCCTTCATACTAAATGGAAAAAAAAAAAATCCGGCAAAAATTTACTACGTGATGTTTCTTTAAGAACACAAACATGCATTCGTGCAGTATGTACGTATAAGTGTGTATAAAAACTCACAAACATATTAGCCAATATCCAGAATAAAAAAAAAGGACTGGGTACATAATAATATATTTCAAAATAAACACATAATACACAGATGTCAATAAAAAAAAGGACTGGGTACATAATAATATATTTCAAAATAAACACATAATACACAGATGTCAACAACAAGAAGTAACACACAGAGCATCAACAAATGATACCTAATTATTTCCACTTTAGGAAATTTCACAATTCTATCAACACAAAGGCAATTCTGTAACAGGTGTTCGACAACTTATAGCATTTTCTCATGGTACGTTTCCCCAAGAGAATTTATATATATGACAGCACGAGTCACTAAAGCTGTTCCCGATACCCTCTAACTGAGATAACTCCCTATATTACAACGGTATAGGTGTGCAAGTGTCAAGTGTCCCCCGCTGGTAAATTCTAAAAGAAAAAAAAAGTACAAGGAAAGTACGTAAAGAAAGTTCATATCAAAATTAACTGAATAAACAATTGCAAATGAATGGGTCAATAATACATACAACTCCAAGGATCGGAATCCCCCTTGTCGTCGTGGAGGTCGAATAAAACAACGCATATTCATCAAAAGCCGATTCACCCCAGTAATATATGCACATAAAATCTCCTCTTCAAAGAAGGAAGGGGGTAGGAGGGATGACAGACGCTTCCAACTCCATTAGCGTAGTAATATATGCACGTAAAACCTCCTCTTCAAAGAGGGAAGGGAGTAGGAGGGATGACAGTGGCTTCCAACTCCATAAGTGTAGTAATATATGCATATAAAACCTCCTCTTCAAAGAGGGAAGGGGGTAGGAGGGATGACAGATGCTTCCAACTCCATAAGCGTAATAATATATGCATGTAAAACCTCCTCTTCAAAGAGGGAAGGGGGTAGGAGGGATGACAGACGCTTCCAACTCCATTAGCGTAGTAATATATGCACGTAAAACCTCCTCTTCAAAGAGAGAAGGGGGTAGGAGGGATGACAGACGCTTCCAACTCCATAAGCGTAGTAATATATGCATGTAAAACCTCCTCTTCAAAGAGGGATGACAGACGCTTCCAACTCCAAAAGCGCAGTAATATATGCACGTAAAACCTCCTCTTCAAAAAGGGAAGGGGGTAGGAGGGATGACAGACGCTTCCAACTCCAAAAGCATAGTAATATATGCACATAAAACCTCCTCTTCAAAGAGGGAAGGGAGTAGGAGGGATGACAGTGGCTTCCAACTCCATAAGTGTGGTAATATATGCACATAAAACCTCCTCTTGAAAGAGGGAAGGGAGTAGGAGGGACGACAGTGGCTTCCAACTCCATAAGTGTAGTAATATATGCACATAAAACCTCCTCTTCAAAGAGGGAAAGGGGTAGGAGGGATGACAGACGCTTCCAACTCCATAAGCGTAATAATATATGCACGTAAAACCTCCTCTTCAAAGAGGGAAGGGGGTAGGAGGAATGACAGACGATTCCAACTCCATTAGAGTAGTAATATATGCACGTAAAACCTCCTCTTCAAAGAGGGAAGGGGGTAGGAGGGATGACAGATGCTTCCAACTCCATAAGCGTAGTAATATATGCACGTAAAACCTCTTCTTCATAGAGGGATGACATACGCTTCCAACTCCAAAAGCGCAGTAATATATGCACGTAAAACCTCCTCTTCAAAGAGGGATGACAGACGCTTCCAACTCCAAAAGCGTAGCAATATATGCACGTAAAACCTCCTCTTCAAAGAGGGAAGGGGGGAGGAGGGATGACGGACGCTTCCAACTCCATAAGCGTAGGACGTTCAATTATGCAAATTGCAAAATATGAGAAATCTGAGTGGATATGAAGGACTCTTTTCTTAGCCTTTTTCCGGCTACATAAATAAAATTGTAAATTTAGGGTAAAAAAGTAGTATTGCCAGTGATTGCCGATCATATTTTACGAAAAATAAATAATGTTTAGAGTAAGCGTACACACACACACACACACACAAGCAGAGTTCTGTAGAAATAGGGGCAAAAGATATACGCGAAGGCTTTGCGTGCGTGTGTTTGAGTGGATTTACCTGAAATTAACAAATTGTGCTCAGAGGAATGAGACCTATGCTCGTAACTCCCAGTTTCCTGGTAATTCTTTTATTTACTTACACTTTTCATATCTCTAATCAAAACTACGAAAGATTTAAGAATTTACCGTTTCTTTTTTTTTTTGGCGAATTCCAATTACAATAAAAAGTATTTCCTTATATCCTTATAAAAAAAAAGTTTCCTCACGAAGCATTAAATGATGTACCCTCAGCGCAAGTTACTCTCATCAAAGTGTTGTTCCCTATCAACTATATCACATCATGAACGAACTTAAAAACCGTTACCATATCCCCCTTCTTTATTCTAGCTACAAATGGTGGTAAGTCGAACTCCTTCAGCCTTTCCCCATAACTAAGGTTTAATATCTCTCACCAGCTTTGTACGAAAGCATTTGAGCTTTCTCTATTTTTTTTATAAGTTTCTTAAGTACCGATTCAACAAGGGTGCTGCAAATTCAAACTTATGCCTCACATATATCAAGTAAATATATCTGCCTTTACCATATATATGAATTTCCAGGAAACAAATCCTCTTACGCATTTATCCATAGAATCTCTTTCATTCTCTTGAATTTCCTCTCATGCTATTGAATACCAAAACATGGGTTTTGCTGTGTTCAAGTGGATTCTTTAGTTCACATTGCAAGCAATTTAATCTTATAATCCAAAAATTGTCAACCACTTTATTCGTCTTATATTCTCTTCGCAATCTTGATAAATCTGCAAAAAAAAATTTAAAACTGCATTTACAGACTCTAAAGCAGATCATTTACATATAGACGGAACAAAAGAAGCCCTAAATCTAAACCTTGCAGAACTCAACTCCTAACTAACCTTCCTTCCTCCATTCCCTCTAAATAAGATTTTATGTACTCCAAGGCATACCCATCTAGTCTTGCAGCCTCTTGGCAAGTCTCCTATGTGGGACTGTACCAACTGCCTTCTGAATTATGCAATCTTCCTATCCCTCTCTTCCTTATGAGATGAGGCTTCATAATAAAACTATGGCAAGCATTTTACTCTATACATGTCTTCTCTGAAGAGATGTTGTTTAACTGACAAAACATTAGGACTCCAAGTGAAGAGAAATGTGCTTTCTCAATATTTTCTCCATAACTTTTCAACTTATGCTAGTTGGTGAAACTGACATATCGTTTAAAGCTATGTCTATCCTACAATTTTTGGAAAAAGACACTACATTCGCTTGTTTCTAGACAATTGAAACAGAAGTAGCCTGGACACCAAAGCTGATCATCAAATTAATATGATTATTTCCTTTCTTGATTCTTTTCACAAATCTTCCCACTGGGTAGACATTGTTGGTTCCTGACCTTGAGAAGACTGGGATGAAATTAGGAATTTTTTTATCATGAGAAAAAAATAACAATAATAATTTATATTAATAGACTTGGAGCTCATATTACTAAATATTAAATAGTGTACGAGTAATAACGGAGGCAATATAATAACCTCAAGCATGTAGAGAGCACCACCTATTTCCGATTATCATCTGCAAAACAATTTAGAGAGGTGGTAGCGAGCGCGACTCTGATTTATCAAGTCGTCTGTTCGAGAGCCTAAACCGTCTTAGGTTAGAAAAGGCATTCACTCAGGGTAACGGTCGCACTGCCAACGTCTTTTGAAAGAATGCACTGTCCCAGCCCTTAACAGAAATAGGAGTCCGTGACGTAAAAATGGATCAGCGAGACTATCTTAGCTTATAAGATAATATTCTTTTTCTATGCCTACAGCTACACTGAATATTCTTGGATATTCATCACACATCTTTTATTATCCCTTCACATCTGACAAGTCATTACCCTTCACATCTGACAAGTCATTACACTCTCCATCTCTGTTTCTCTTTATGTATTCTTCGTGCCCAGGCCCGATGAGGGCTGTTTTGTTTGATAATTTTTTTTTTTTTGGCCCGTCCTGGTATCACAATCATAAAAAATAAAGAAAAAAAGAAAGTCTGATTTTCTTCCCAGAGGTTCACTGTTAAACTACTTGAGATACTTCGTATAGCATCTCTTCCCCAGAACCTCTCAAAGTGAGAATATGAAAGAGAGAGTAGAGGAGTTTCTTGCATGGATGATGGTTCCTATCAACCAAACAGGCTTAACGAATACAACATAAGTGGGGGCAATGACAGAACAGTCTCTTTACAAGCGCAGGCTTCCATTAAGGGCAATGATACTCGTTCAGCAGCTCTCCCCTTGATATCAATAATATTGAGTGCTATTATAGAATGCGGTCTACCTCACTATCCCAACCTTCACTAACCTAACCAGGTTGTAAGACAGACCGGGGATAGAAAGAAAAATACTGTACATAAACATCTACGTTTACACACGCATGTCAGTTTCCTAAAATTTTTATATTCGCACAACAAAAACGTGAAACTTCATGTTTATTTATGGATATTTACGACGTCGTACATATTTCACTGAAATATTACTTCCGGAAAATATTCAACTGCACATTTCCTTCTCATCAAAACGCAATAAATTTCAATTCGTTAACATTTGAGAGAGAAAGAGAGAGAGAGAGAGAGAGAGAGAGAGAGAGAGAGAGAGAGAGAGAGAGAGAGAGAGAGAGAGAGAGAGAGAGAGAGAGAGAGAGAGAGAGAGAGAGAGAGAGAGAGAGAGAGAGAGAGAGAGAGAGAAATTTTACATATCATAAGGACTCTAGAGGGAGAGAGGGCATCACGGTCATTATGAGGACGTCAGTTCTAATGTACATAAATGAGCGACACTGCAAATTAAGTTACCTTCAAGGAAAGCAACAGAAGGGAAAAAAAAGAGAAAAATGAGTCAGTGACAGAGGGGGAAAAAGATAGAAAAAAAAAACAGAGAGCAAGAGAATTGATAAGAAAGATTATTGAATAAAAAAAAGTCTGCAATGAAGGAATTAATAATGGAATGGACATAAAAAACAGTAAGCATTTTAAGAGTGGGGTCTTACATGAAATAATTATTATCATCATTATTATTATTATTATTAATTATTATTATTATTACTTCTACATACTGTGTGCAATTATTAAAATATACCAAGCCATCCGTGACTAAAATATACCAAGCCATCCGTGACTAGACGAGAATTGAAACCCAAACCTTGGGTATCAAAATATATGATGCAGAGGCCCAGACTCTTGACTCGAGATACAAGTAATTTACGGATTTTATCATAGTGGGCCAGACGCAAAGACGCTTCCCCCCCCCCCCTTTCATTTCAAAGGTCCAGAATTCAACTCACGTTCCATATGATGGTGTGATATGTTTGACAATAATGATGATGATGATGGATCATTATTATTATTATTACTATTATTATTATTATTATTATTATTATTATTACTATATGAATAGTTACTTTAATCAAACCAAATTCGAGTTTTAAATAAGTAAAATTTATATATACAACACATTCACACAAACAAACTAATCTTACAGATTCTTACAGATGAGTCCTGGATGAAGGCTGCTACCGGTGGCCTGTGCTTCCAGCTCTATACTGCTCTCTCTTTGACTATGTTGTGTCTGGTGGCTATGGTGGCGGAACTGAATGTCTGCTCTGTGGTTAAATTTCCTCTCTTGATTCGCCCAAGCACGATCCAATTTAATTTTAAAGTCGTAAACAGATTTTGCTTCAACAACCGATTCTGGTAGACTGTTCCATACATCAATAACGCTATCACAAAAGGAATACTTCAAGTTCAGTCGTGGCCTTTGTTTGAATACCCTTTTGCTATGTCCTCTTGTTGCTGATTCAGGCATAATGAAAAGGTCATTACACACCTCCTTGTCATATATTCCACTCATAATCTTAAACATTTCAATCGTTTCTCCTCTTGTCATCCGGCAGGCTAAGGTGTGAAGTTGTATCCTTCTTAGTCTTTCCTCGAATGGAAGGTCTCTCAGTGTGGGCATCAACTTGGTGGCTCTTCGCTGTACATTTTCTATTGCCTCTACATCCCGAACTTTATATGGAGACCAGACCTGGTTGGCATACTCAATATGGGGACGTACCAGAGCTGTATAAAGAGGCTTGAAAGCTTCCTCGTTCAGTGCACAAAACACTCTCCGTATGAGTCCCACAAGTCTATTTGCTTTGTTGATTTTTACAGCTATATGTTCAGAAAAATTTAGTCCACTGTCAATTACCACTCCCAAATCATTTTCAGAAGATGCTTCTTACAGTATCCTCTTCCATTTTGTAAATTCTTTTTCCAGCTTTTGTTTTTCCTTCTCATCTGAATACATTTTCCTGGATGAAATTTA
>JAXCGZ010015888.1:32500-40845 GCA_037179515.1 Halocaridina rubra | reverse complement strand
GTGGTTGTATTCAAAGAATACATCGCCGGTTTTTTATGAGGCTGAAAAATAAATGAAAAAATTCCAAATGACGATAAACGTCAAAATATATCGCACGTGGTAAATGTCCATCGTCAATTTCTATCATTCAATAAGCTCTCATTTAGCTCTATTTATAAACGTTAAATTAACTTCATATAAATGGCGCGGTCAATTTATGAAAAGGCCTAAACTTCATAGGTATATAGAAGTTTGATGTTATGTACGGTTTTAGAGATTTTTATTATAAGAGTTTGCACAAACAATCCAGTTTAATCAAACGTTAATCCACGTATACTCTACGCTTTATTTTCTGGGAAATAATCCGAATCAGGGATTAATCTCATTTAAGCCTTGGGCTGTGGAAGTAATTTACATAAGACAACCGACCTTTGAAACACTTGAACACTTGGTTTGCTTCTATCAACATTTACTATTGAAAGCAAATGGCGGTCATTTGAAAGCTCTTTTTCCAGTTTAGCGAATAAGATAAAATGCTTCGTGCAAACTTTAAACAAAACTCCATCAAAACCTACATATTTATTATCATTTCGACTATTTGTTTAAAATATCGAAATACGTTGAGCTCTAACAATTTTTATTATAAGAATTGAACTTATTGACGTTTTGGCTGTTTGTACCATGTTTAGCATTGGTACATATAACGTTTATGTAAGTTTCACTTCATACTTTACGCTGGATATAATTAATGTTTGTAAACCTTTCCCCATTTTCCAAATGGAAATGTAATGCTTCACCGTTCCCCTTTTTGTGGTTAAGAGAAAAATGGTGATGGGAAAGGCTACAGTTTTTAATTGTGCTCCGGGTGACTACGGCTAGGAAACGAAGATTCGTATATAAAAACAACCGGTTGACCAATTTGTCCTAACACGAAATATAATAATTAATTTTTTGTTTTAATTGATTGATGAAACAACGATTTCAAGTTGAATTTTTCACGGTAAACACCGCCACTGAATTACGTTAATTTTGGACAGAAGTCATAAAGTAAAAGTGGCGTTCTTTTTTAAATATGTCAGGGTTTTGTAACGTTCTCACTACTTATATCTATTGAATATCAATAAGTTAGTAATGTGATACCAAATTATTCAGTCACTTATCTTCAGTGTCGACAGTTTCTAAATCCTTCAACATAATTTCCAACAGTAATGTAATCAGAAGTTGTAAAAGCTACAAATTTATTGATTGTGGCGAATGCTTCTTAAGTAAAAAGGTTGAAGCTAATTGACCATGGAAAAAACTGTAATATTATATGATTCAAGGAGTTACGATATCATAATCCTATATGTAGTCTAGATAGAGTTGTGGAGAGAAAAGACAGCAAACTTCTCAAGGAATTGGCATCCAAATCAAAGAAGAAACGATCTACTGAACACAGTACATCCATGAAACGTTTCTAAATGTTGCATAAGGGTTACAAATGAGACATTACTAAAAAACATCTAAGACACATTACTGGTACATTTCTTTCGAAACCGGATAAATGGTAATGTCTAATAAATGTTTCAATTGATATGTTACATAAAATACAAAACATACACGTTACAACATGAACGTTTTAGATACTTATCCAAAAATACATCTCTGTGATGTATTTTTTGGAATGTGATAGCGTGCAACATTTCAGAAACGTTAAAAATGTGATGTTTCGTTTGAAACAAAATAGACATGTTTCAAAGTTAACGTTACAGAGTTGTGTTTAGTAGTGTTGTACCAGAAACATTATCACTTGAAACATATCGTAAGAAACTAAACATACACGTTTCAATGTGAATGTTTTAGATATGTATCCAAAAATACATCTCTGTGATGTATTTTTTGGAATGTGATAACGTACAACATTTCAGAAACGTTAAAAATGTGATGAGTAGTAATGTAAGGCCGGAATGAATCCACTTCAAGGTCACGGCACTTTCGCTCTCGTAAACTATGCATAAAAAGTAGGTCATGAGAATATAGGGCCGGAATGAATCCACTTCAAGGTCACGCGACACTCCCTGGTGGTGACTTTCAAAACTAAATAGAGGTTACACGTTTCGCTCTCGTAAACTATGCATAAAAAGTATGTGGTGACTTTGTGAAGTGTTTGAAGGTGTAGTAGACATATAGGGCCGATCCTGGGCCAGTTCAAGGTCGCCCGTATCTCAGTATTCAATAACTCCAAGGTCACGTACGTAAATGTGGACTTTGAACTGTTAAATGTTGCACCTATTCAAGGACTTGAGTGTCTAAAAAATACGTAAATGTGGACTTTGAAGTATTCATCATAAGCTCTCTCTCTCCCCTAGTGGTGACTTTGTAAAGTATTTGAAGGTTAAATTCAAGGCCACTCGGGTTTGCGTCTTGAAAAGTCACTAGAAAGGAGTTGGTACCCCTGGTGTCGGCTTACGTAATGTGGACTTTGAACTGTTAAACGTTGCACCTATTCAAGGACTTGCGTGTTTAAAAATACGTAAATGTAGACTTTGAACTATTCAGCATAAGCTCCCTCTCCCCTAGTGGTGGCTTTGTAAAGTATTTGGTTATAGTAGAGTAGTATAGCTAGTACGTTAAAATGAGATGAGAGATGTTGGTTTGGTATAAAAGTGAATACCTAGATGCCTGTTACTTACAGTTTCATCACAATATTCGATCAACACAAATCTCGAAACATTAAACGAAAACACTTATTGCAAACCATTTCAAAATGTAAAAGACTTGTGTTGGTTAAAATTATAAAGTGCCAAGTGTTAATACAATTAACACAAAATATGGTGATCGAATTTTGGTTGAAACAAACTGTGCTACCCGAACGTTTTTACGATTACTTTAAAGAAGATAATCGCATAGCAGAGTTTAACGAATCTTTGAAGAAGAGGGATGTGTTTATGTGTAGTTTAGGGGGTATTGGAAAAACTACCAATTTAAGTTTTACATAACCATTTGTGTGTATTATACTTTTAGTAAATAAATTATTATGATTATCGCATTTTTTAATTGATTTTTATTGATCGTAAAGTAAAGGGTTGTGAGGGGAAAGAAGGAGAGAGAGAGAGAGAGAGAGAGAGAGAGATGAATTATTGTCATGGTTGTTAGGGACCCCGTGATACGTTCTTTAAAATAATAATTATAATCAGTCTAAGTATGCTGAAATTGGATTACAGTATTCACCTATACCTTACGTTAATTAATTGTAATTCCAACTATAATGTAATATTGAAGGCAATTGGATTGGAAAAGATTTTTTAAAAATGGCAAGTATATTTGGAAAGATTATTCTTCTGATCACAAAAGGCAACACAATCGATCGTCTACGATATTGAAGTTCAAATCAATAAATTATCGATTGGAATTATCCACTCTAATAATATAATTTAGTAACTTCGTTGAACTAATCATTGAGTAGGTAAAAGAATTAAACATTGATGAAATTTCAACAAGAAGGTGATAATTTATGAGGATATTTCTAGATGCGCTAAATTGCACAAGATAAATTCCTATGATGGAAATTCTACAGTACTCCCGAACACTTACCTTGTCTATAGAATTTTTGTTAATTTATGTCATGTAATTGAAAAGAATTGTAGGATTCTATCAATTTCATCAATAAGTGCATCTGAACTAATAGAGATGGCAACAGGAAGCTTTTTTAAGATGATTTTTTTTAGGTTAATGCAAATTCACATTCCATCAAAAACTACATTATTTGATGCACTTACGAAATTGATAAAGCTCCCTTAATGAAAAAATTTCGTCTGAAGTAATTGGATAACTGAAAACCTTTACCATTCATTAAGTATTCTATCAATTTCGTCAATAAGTGCACCTGAATTAAAACAGATGGTAACAGGAAGCTTTTTCAAGATGATTTTTTAGGTCAATGCAAATTTCACATCCCATCAAAAACTACATTATTTGATGCAGTTTCGAAATTGATAAAATTCCCTTAATGGAAAAAATTTCGTCTGAAGTAATTGGATAACTGAAAACCTTTACCATTACCTACTGCTTTGGTTACCTGATTCACTTTTTTTGGGGTAGGTATTAAAACACACACAAACATTTGTTTATTAAACCGCTTAACAATGCATTAATTTTTATCGAAAATACCTATTTACTACAAATCTATTCCTTGGGTCGTTACTTGAGACCGACGTCGTCCCAGACATCCGATACCATAACGAAATTGGTTAGGTTTTCTCCCAACACTTGTTTTTTTCGGTCTCCTGTAGTGCCCCGCGTCAATAAAAGAAATCTATAAAGGTTTTGGTAGCACACATAATTGTACAAATTGCGCATTTACCTGTGATCTCCACGAACTGTTTAATTTTATAGCAAATAACGAATTCATTTCTAATTTCTTGAGGACAGCATTTTCTTTAAGATCGATGTTATTTTTTGATTATCCATAAAAAAAAGGATTATAAGTTTTGGTGTAAGTAATAATAATTTAGCGAATTTACCTGAAATATTCTTTCATTTCTCCTTCATAAATTTGTTGTTAATCCTTCGGGAATGTTTACTAGGTACTCCAAAAATCACACGCACCCGCGCACAAAGATAAGCACACATGTTCATCACTTTTTCACATTTCACGAGGGAAGTTTTTACTAATTTGAGTGGAAGCCAAATTGTTTACATGCAGCATAATACCGTACAGCGCCTTGATAACTATTTGAAAATAGCGACTGTCTGAAATACCGGAATTTGCAAGCAAGCATCTCTGGGACACCACACACACACACACACACACACACACACGCTGTTATTACGATTTTTAATTTTCCATCTCTTATGAGTGAGGGATTACCTCGCTACCCTTCCTGATGATCAATACTCCTTAATGCCGAAGCGACTTAATGAATTATATATCCTCTTATGCGCTCACTGAACCTGTTAAGTTGAAAGTGACTACGTACTACCCCACTCCCCTCGCCTCTTGCAAGTGGCTCTAGCAAAGAGAGTCTATACGACCCACCTCTTAGGAAATAAGGTCATTGTTAGTGACCTCTTCTTTCCAGTGGGTGGGAGGAGGGGGGTTAGAACTGCCCCCCCACCCACTTCATTGGTTGGTTCAGATAAAAGGATTGTGGAAAGTCACTCAATGGAATGTCACCTCCATACTCATCATTAGTCTCTTGCAGAAACCTTCTTCTTCTTTCATATTCCTCTTTTTCTTTCGTTTTCCTCATGTTCTTCTTTCGTTTTCCTATTCATCTTTTTCTTTTCCTATTCTTTTTTCTTTTTTTTCCTTTTTCTTTTTCCTGCTTGTTTTTCTTTTTTCCTCTTGTTTTTCTTTTCCTCTTCTTTTTTCCTAATCTTCTTTTCTCTTTTTCTTATTCTTTTTTCTTTGTCATATTCATTTTTCTTTTTCCTATTCTTTTTTCTTTTTCCTATTTTTTCTTTTTCCTATTCTTTTTTCTTTTCCTATTCTTTTTTCTTTTTCCTATTCTTTTTTCTTTTCCTATTCTTTTTTCTTTTCCTATTCTTTTTTCTTTTTCTTCTTCTTTTTTCTTTTTCCTCTTCTTTTTTCTTTTTCCTCTTTTCTTTTGACTCTTGTTTTTTCTTTTTCCTCTTCTTGTTTTTTTTCTTTTTCCTCTTCTTCTTTTTCTTTTTCCTGTTCCTTTTTCTTTTCCTATTCTTCTTTTTTCTTTTTCCTATTCTTTTTTCTTTATCCTATTCTTTTTTCTTTTTCCTATTCTTTTTTCTTTTTCCTATTCTTTTTTCTTTATCCTATTATTCTTTCTTTTTCCTATTCTTTTTTCTTTTTCCTATTCTTTTTTCATTTTCCTATTCTTTTTTCTTTTTCCTATTCTTTTTTTTCCTATTCTTTTTCTTTTTTCCCATTCTTCTTTTTTCTTTTTCCTTTTCTTCTTTTTTCTTTTTCCTATTCTTCTTTTTCTTTTTCCTATTCTTCTTTTTTCTTTTTCCTCTTCTTTTTTCTTTTTCCTATTCTTCTTTTTTCTTTTTCCTCTTCTTTTTTCTTTTTTCTATTCTTTTTTCTTTTTCCTATTTTTCTTTTTTCTTTTTCCAATTCTTCTTGTTTCTTTTTCCTATTCTTCTTTTTTTTTCCTATTCTTCTTTTTTCCTATGCTCTTTTCTTTTTCCTATTCCTTTGTTTCCTATTCTTCTTCTTCTTCTTCTTCTTCTTCTTCTTCTTCTTCTTCTTCTTCTTCTTCTTCTTCTTCTTCTTCTTCTTCTTCATTATCATTTGCTCTCTCTTTGTTTCTTATCTTTATTATCAGTCTTTTTTTCTCTTAGGTCTTCATCTTTTTCATCTTTAATATCATCTGATATAGAAGATATATGATCAATCTTGCCTTTTCTTTGTTCTTCATGTGTTTATCTTCTCCATTTGATATCTTATGTTCACTTGGTTCTTCATGTACTTCATTATCAACTTTGCGTTCTCATAGTTATTCATTCTTCTACATTATGGAATCCGCCCTCACTCTCATTTGCATATTCTTCTTAATTACCCTAGCCTTTTCCTATATCTTCATTTTCTTGCATTTTTACATTATCAACTTTACTTATACTTAGCTCTTCGTCTTCGTCTACTGCATTATCTTCTATGTCTTCTCTCATTTTGGCATTTTCCCCATCTACTACATTATCAGCCATGCCATTCCCTCGTTTTATGTCATGTTGTTCTTTCATTTTATTTCTTGGCATCTTTCAACTTCTTTTCTTTTTCGTTTTATGGGTTGTTGTGACCCCGTTGTTTACGAAGTGGAAGAAGTTCCTCCTTAGCTGTGGACTGTAAACAAGGGAGACTCCGAAGGCCTATTCTATGAGTATCCTTTTTTTTATTATTATTTTTTTTCTGTTTTTCTTAATTGCTTGTCATTAACTCTATTTGAACAGAATCAGTCATGTGCAGTAACTGTCTATCTGTTTATCTGTCTGTATATCTTTGTCCATCTCTCTAGCTAGTTATCTATCTATCTATCTATCTATCTATCTATCTATCTATCTATCTATCTATCTATCTATCTATCTATATATATATATATATATATATATATATATATATATATATATATATATATATATATATATATATATATATATAGCTGTGTGTGTGTGTATAGTTCCTATCTACGTCTTTGAACATATGAAATATTCAAATTTAATTGATGAATGAATTTTGTACTTGCGAATTTTTTTTTATTGATTATATTATGGACCTTTTTTTCGTTATTGTGTTCCAATAATATATATATATATATATATATATATATATATATATATATATATATATATATATATATATATATATAGATTCTATCTATCTACCTTGGCTGTCTCCCCCAATTGGGGGTAGCCGACATCATAAACGAAGCAATAAGGGGATTACTTTGCTCTATGGGCAATGACGAGGGAGCTAGCGACCGTTCAGATGGCACTGCTGGAGTGTCACAGCCCATCCTCCGGGTTCTTTCACCACCTGGGTTGCTTCATAAATGCCAACTCAGCTACTGCCCCTACCACAGGGCTACCTCTGTAAGATGCAGCCCCGTGGTAACAGCAGATGCCCATCAGAGCTGCGTCACAATTGCTCGCCACTTATTCCTATTCCTAGCACGCTCATTTGCTTCCCTCACACTCACCCTCCTATCATTCAGGGCTCTCCTTACTCCATCCATCCACCCAAACCTAGGCCTCCCTCTAGCATTTAACCCAGCAACTCTCGCATTCATCACCTTTTTCAGCAGTCTTTCATCATCCATCCTTTCCACATGGCCAAACCATCTCAGAACATTTATATCTACTCTGGCTGCAAATTCTCTCCTCACACCCGTTCTTGCTCTCACCACTTCATTCCTAACCCTATCCAACCGAGATACACCAATCATACTCCTCAGGCATTTCATCTCAAACACATTTAGTTTCCGTCTCTCACTTACTTTCATACCCCATAACTCTGATACATACATCACAGTTGGCACAACCACTTCCTCATACAAAACTTTCTTAACATTCATTTCCAACCCTCTATTCTTCATCACTCCTTTCAACGCACCCAACATTTTACATCCTTCATTCACTCTGTGACGCACATCTGCTTCCACTCCACCATATGCAGCTATAATCGACCCTACATACTTAAACTGATCAACCTCCTCAAGTGTCTCTCCATTCAACATAACATTCAATCCAGCACCATCCTCATTTCTTGCACACCTCATAACCTTACTCTTTCCCACATTCACTCGCAACTTCCTTCTCTCAAACACCATTCCAAATTCTGACACTAACTGACACAGCTTCTCCTTTGAATCTGCCACCACCACAGTATCATCTGCAAACAGCAACTGATTCAG
>JAXCGZ010015888.1:7500-25000 GCA_037179515.1 Halocaridina rubra | reverse complement strand
AATCCCATCTTCATATAATATTGTATTTGCATTCATTCCTAAATGCTTATTTCTCATCACACTTCCATCCCACTTAGACACTTACTAGATTCGTTCACTCTTTAGCTCACCTTCTCATCCTCTCCTCCAGAATCTCTTCATTCATACTTACAATCAGCTTGACACCATCGACAATCCTCGCACATCTTATAAACTTTACTTTTACCCATATTCAAACTAGACTTCATTGTAATTTAAGCATTGAATGCTGAGTTATGTTATTTCTTTTTTTTTAACTGAAGGAATAAAAGACGTTTCTATGTATATCTTAACATGTGGAATGTCACCAACACCCGTACAGTGTTTCAGCTGACAAAGACGAAATGGGGTCTTTGTCAGCATATGATTAGTAGAAGCACGTGGGTAGAGACTAATAATCTAACGGTGAAATTGATCTTTTAATTAGAAGAAGAAGAATATGGAGAAGAGGAAGACGGAGAAGAAGAAGAGGAAGGCAAAGAAGAAGAAGAAGAAAAGAAGAATGGCTCTCAACATCCATTGAAACTTAGGAAAAAATAGGCTTTTATTTCCCTTAACTTTACTTTGACAAGTCCATCTTAAACTTCAGTGAATTTCCAAATGTTTGAAACACTTACTGGGGAAGAGAGCAAGAGAGAGAGTGAGAGAGAATCAAACCATTAAGTATATTATAAGTCCTCATTTATTATATGTATATATATATATATATATATATATATATATATATATATATATATATATATATATATATATATATATGTATATATATATATATATATATATATATATATATATATATATATATATATATATATATATATATATATATATATATATATATATATATATATATATATATATATATATATATATATATATATATATATATATATATATATATATATATATATATATATATATATATATATATATATATATATATATATATATATATATATATATATAAAATCTTTCTTTCTCTTTCTTTATCTATCTATTTACGTCCTAATAAACTCCCTCCCCTCTCCTTCCGTCAATTCAGGGCATAGTAAATAAATTTTCAGCATTAAATACTTGTTCATTTTCATGAGAGTAACTGATTGTGCAATTATGAGTAATTAAAAACTCTTTTCATGCCATATTACCCTCATGATGAACGGTTAATTGAAGCGTGCTAATGGTCTTTACCCAAGCCTCATTCCCCCTTCTCTTTAGCCCCACCCTCATTTCTAAGCTCCCATCCAATTTATTAAACCCCACCCCCTCTTCTATGCCCCACCCCATTTTCTAATCCCCACCCACTCCTAAGCCCCACCCCTTTCCTCAGCTCCACCCCTTTTCCTAAGCCCCACTCCCTTACCTAAGCCCCATCTCTTCTCCTAACCCCCACCCCTATCCTAAGCCCCACCCCAATTCGTATGCCCTACCCCCTTCCTTAGGTCATAGCCAGTTACTATGAACCTAAGCCATATGACACTCCCCATTCACCTATGCCCCATTCTTCCTTTAAGCCCCTCCTCCTTCACGAAGGTTCCATTTCCTATACCCCTACTCCATTCTCCCCCACCCTAATCTTCACTCTCTTCCTATGCCACACCTCCTTCCCTAAGACCTAACAATTCCAAAGCGCCACTCCCATTTTTAAATCCCACCCCTTTCCCTTAAGCCAAACCCTTATTCCTAACCCCTCCCCTTTTCATAAGCCCCACCCTCTTTCGATTAGCGTCAACCTCATTCCAGAAGACTAACCCCTTTCCTACTTGCTCCACCCCTTCCTATTAGCCCCAACCCCCTTCAGTATTCCCCACCCTCTTCCTAAGCACCACCCACTCTCCTGTATCCCTTTCCCTTTCGTAAGCCCTGCCTCATCATATGAGCCACTCCCTCATTCATATGCCCGTCCCTACCCCCTACCCCGTATAGAAAATAAATAAAATTGATATAGAATGAGTTGCGCCTCGTTACTTGCTTTATGCTTTTTAAATAATTTTGAAAGTTCACTGCAAATTACCATTTATAATACTGACTTTTGAAACTGATTATTAATTTAATATATATATATATATATATATATATATATATATATATATATATATATATATATATATATATATATATATATATATATATATATGTGTGTGTGTGTGTGTGTGTGTGTGATTACCTAATTGTGATTACCTAATTGTGTTTACGGGAAAGAGCCCAAAGCTCGTATCTTCCCGTCTCCTGATCGGTTCCATTTTTAGACTTAGTGATACTTATCATACCTGTCCTTAAAATCTGAAATCGTGCAGAGTATTGTGAGTACAAAAACTAATATTTGTTGTAAGACGAGACTTCATATTAAAGGAAAAAAATTGAGAACTTTTTCGTGAGGAAGAGAGAGAAGCTGCCGTCCAGTTTCTGCCTTGAGGGAAATCTAGAAGAGTTGCCAGACGTGGAGCCTCACACCACATTACCTAATTTTTTGTGTAAACTGGGGAAAGCTCTTAAGCCGTTTTACCTGATCCTGTGGTTCTATATATTGTTAAAAACAGTATCCTTCCCATTTATATTAACTAGTTAGTTAGTTTGATACACGAAAAAATTGAATAATAAAAGAAAAAAAAAATTACCAAATACCCACCTGTCAACAGTACTGAGTTAAGTTGCCAAGTAGTACAGCAGTCCTATTTTCTTCATTTTTTTTGCTTTTCCTTTAGCTTTCTCGTTTGCTATTTTGTTATTTTGTATATATATTGAGTTAAATGTAAAGTCTAAATCCCGTGATAACATATCTTGGTTAGCAAGTCAGTTTATCAGTTAGGAAGAATATATAACAGAAACAGGTGGGTGCCACCTCGAACACAAATTCGAATTTTTCCTTCAGGTCTGACTTTTGTTTTTCTTTTTCTTTTTATACTTAAATTACCATGGTCAAGTTTTTAAGTTAAGATGTGTGTTACCAGAAAGGAGACAAACTGAGTCACTAAATAGCACTTATATGGAGATATAAAAATTCTGTGTGAAGGTAAATTAGAAGTTTTTCTCTCTTTTTTTTTTTTCCTCTTTCTCGTCTTCTTTCTATATTCTGTGAGAGGGAGAACATAAAAATGAAGCCATATTGTAGTGGTAGAATTCTCATCTCAGGAGATGACGGACCCGCGTTCTAGCCTAGCGTGAGGCGTTAGGAAGGGCATCCACCCTTATTTCCCAAGCATCAATCCGTCTGTGTCCATCCCCAATTGGGGGCCAATAGTGACATTTAAAGATTAAAAATACATATATATGCATACATGCGTGTACACTCAATGGCCGCAATATTCCTTGTAATGAGGGTAGCCGAGAGCCTGTTATCTCCATTTCTTTAATATTTGCTTCAAGGGGATCGCCCATAAGCAAATATTGCATTTAGTGTTTAATCTTAATGTAATAATAATAATAATAATAATAATAATAATAATAATAATAATAATAATAATAATAATAATAATAATAATAATAATAATAATAGTAATAATAATAATAATAACAATCTAGTAATGATAATTATAAATGATGATGATAATAGTAATGATAAAAATAATAATAATAGTATTAGCACCAATGATGATGATAGTAATAATAATAATAATAATAATAATAATAATAATAATAATAATAATAATAATAATAATAATAATAATAATAATAATAATAATAATAATAATAATAATTTCATTGTATACTGACAAACATTTTTGTCTTCTTAGGAGAGGTTGAGATTTTGTCTTCGACAGCGAATATTCATATATTCAACATTTTATGACGTTTTTCAATACATTTAATAAATCACAGACAGCTGTAAAAGGGTCATGTGTTGACCCCTTCTGGGAGAGGGAAATTAGGGGGAATTTTGATGCTTACTTATTTTGATAATAATAATACTAATAATAATAATAATAATAATAATAATAATAATAATAATAATAATAATAATAATAATAATAATAATAATGATATAATAATAATAATAATAATAATAATAATAATAATAATAAATGAGTTCCAATATTTATGCTCTTTACTATTGTTTTTACTGTTTCTCACTTACTTTGTGGATATATATATATATATATATATATATATATATATATATATATATATATATATATATATATATATATATATATATATATATAGAGAGAGAGAGAGAGAGAGAGAGAGAGAGAGTACGTGTGTTTGAGTGCGTGCGTGCTTATGTTTGAGACGTGCAAGATAAGGTTTTCTATTTTTAGAAGTGTATTTGTAAAAGGATATAATCTTTCAAAGTATACTTTATCTTTATGAAATTCTATGTTAGAGTTTGCGAGAAACGGCCTTTGGAGTAATTGGAAAGTTGATATGCTAAAAGTTCCTTTTGTAAAAATAGAGCATATTTGCACTGTGCGTCTGTGTGTGTGCGTGTATATATATATATATATATATATATATATATATATATATATATATATATATATATATTATATATATATATATATATATATATATATATATATATATATATATATTTCAGATGGTGGGTTCTATCCACGTAGTAGACGAGCGTCCTCTGCCTCCCATACTCATTATTTCTTCCAATCTGCATTATCTCCTTTCCTTCACGGAGATGGGTTCTATCCAGTGCAGGAGTTTAGGGTCCGCTGCCTCCCAACTCCATTTTATTTTCTCTATTAATTTACATATTCATTCTTTCTTTCTCTTGAGAGTGAGAGCCAAGAAAACCACCTACTTGTTCCCTGCAAGTCAAAAAGGTATAGTAATGGGTTGGAACTAAGGGACTAGACTTCTCTCCATTGTATTTTCTTTCCGCAAAGATTCAAGGTTTCGTTATGTCTCGGCTACCCTCCATTTAAGGGGGATTACACCAACCCGCTCAATGGATCCGGGGCTGGGACCATGACCGGATAAGTTGGCTTATTCCTTTATTCCTCCAGTTGCGGCCGGATACCCTTTCTGACACTTGAGCTGGCACTGGCACTGAGTGAGCTAGCTTACTCCCTTACCCCCAGATGTCCGTCCTGACACAATCTGGACTTAGGATCGGTGTAGCCGTTTCAAATTACCCCCTGTTTCAGAAGTCCCCCCTGTCCGATGAAACTAGGTTCAGTCGACTCCCCGTCACTTGAAACTGGTTTCAGACGACTCCCTACCTGTTTGAAATGACTCCGCAGTCGAATAAACCTGATTTGAAGTGACTCCACAGTAGAATGAACCAAGGTTCAATCGACTCCCCATTACTTAAAACTATTTCGTTTATACTTTGATGTGTTATGATTTAGAAACACGATTGTGGTGCTTTGTTGAGGAGTAAAACACCATAAGTGTTGTTTCATGGGTGTTTTGAAGCTCCATTCTGAGCGTTTCCTTACGAACTGGAACACCTTTTTTGGTGTTTCTGAATCTAACTAGAGTGTTGACGTTTTGCTTGCAGCCCACCAGTGCCTCATCAGTCACTTACTTGCAGCTCATCAATGCGTTGACACCATGGAGTTCTCTACTGAAATGGACGAGGTGGAAGAGTTTCTGCTGTCCAAAAAATATCCAGTGCACGTTTGAAACGACAAGGGAAAAAAAAGTAAATTTCCGAAGGAAGTGTCGGGCATTCGTTATCCAACACGACTGTCTAAAACTTGTCTATAAGCCGAACAGGAGAGATTTAACAGGTGAGTAGTCTATTTGTGTAAAAAAAACTAAAGCTAAATGGTGTAATGGCCTATAATTTAATATTTTTACATATGATTGCAGAAGTTTGCTTCCTTCGGGTTATTAAGGATTGTCAATACCAGCTCGACATTGTGCTGGCCAGTCACCGAGGACCTGGTGACAGCGACGAAGCTGTTACTTTGGGAGGCCACGTTGGCAGGGATAAGGTCATTGATCGCATGATGCAAAGATATGTGATTTCATTGCCAGCACTGAAAACAGCAAAGTTGAATCAATAAGTCAGAATAAAGTGTGGGGAACAACCACAGAGATGTTAGCAGCAGCCAACATGTTTCATGTATGTGTGTGGCCAAAGTTGGGTTCTATGCACACATGGCATATACATAGACCGAAATGCATAGAAAAAGAAACGAGTCAGTGTACCTCGAAAATAAAGCAGGCAACCATTTTAATGTAGTTATTCGTGTGTAATGTGCACATAATTACTGATTAGCTTTTGGATGGGAGACAGCATTAATGTAATGTATTAACGCAATGTAGTGTGATTAGCGATTAGTTTTTGTATGGGAGTCAACATCAATAAATCTTTTTCATCCAATAATGTGAGTCATTTCAACCTGATGGGAAGTCATATGAAACCAGTTTCAATTGACTGGAGAGTGCTTTAAAACTAGTTTCAAGAGACTCCGGGAGTCATGTCTAGGGAAAGTATCCTGAAACGTCTACACCGGTACCATGCTGAGCTGGTTTACTTCACTAGTGGGTCAGTTACGGCCGGATTCCCTTTCTGACACCAACCGGTCCATTGACTGGGACTTAGGGCCAGTACCATGCTGAGCTGGTTTACTTCACTAGTGGGTCAGTTATGGCCGGATTCCCTTTCTGACACCAACCGGTCCATTGATTGGGACTTAGGACCAGTACCATGCTGAGCTGGTTTACTTCACTAGTGGGTCAGTTACGGCCAGATTCCCTTTCTGACACCAACCGGTAAATTGATTCAGACTTAGGACCAGTACCATGCTGAGCTGGTTTACTTCCCTAGAGGCTCAAGTACTTCTTGATGCCCTTTCTAACGCCAATCCCCTCCATTAATGGATTCGGACCAGCACCACGCCGAGCTGTTTAACTCCCCATTGACTGCTTTAATTAGTTAAATTTTGATTTATTCTCATTAGAATGAAAAGGATAAATAAAACATAAAATATAAGGGATTTAAATTTTAATAATTAGGGGTGTATTCTCCTCTCTCTCTCTCTCTCTCTCTCTCTCTCTCTCTCTCTCTCTCTCTCTCTCTCTCTCTCTCTCTCTCTCTCTCTCTCTCTCTCTCTCTCTCTCTCCACTGAGGTACAATATTGAAAATTATGATTTTTGTCTACTAAATCCATATATCGTGCCAGTGAAATCCTGCGACATATTGCATTATTGCTCTTTTATCTGTTATTATTTTGAATTTGCCTTTTTTTACATATTTTTTCTTTTTATTTATTTACTTTATTGTTTTTTCTTATGTTCGACTTTTTCGAATACATTTTTCTGCTGTAATAATTTTTGCGGGTGCAAATTAGTTGTTCATTTCATAATTGTCATCTATTGCTTTGTGAGATTTTTCCACTATTTTTTTTTATTTCGTGTCACTTAATCGATTTATGTTTTTGTATAGCTGCACTTTATTTATTTATTTACTTATTTATTTATTTATTTTAATATGTATTTATTTTTTCCAGCGACCATTACCTTTATTTTTTTTCTGTTACTTAATATGCATGACGTTGTTTACAACTCTCTTTAAAAAAAAAAAAAAAAAAGGTATTTTCTGTGGATTTTGGGGGATGGGGAAATTTTTTTTTCCATCTAGATTTACAAATAACGTTGTAAGGCTAGTTGTTTTTTTGAACTGTTTTGTGTGTGACAAAAGTTGCAATATATATATATATATATATATATATATATATATATATATATATATATATATATATATATATATATATATATATATATAATAATAATAATAATAATAATAATAATAATAATAATAATAATAATAATAATCCTTAAATCTTTCAGGAGTTGTCACAGCAGATCAATCGTTTCCATATCGCCTTATCGCCTGCTACCTTTTCCGTTATACCACACACCCTCTTGTCCTCCCTCAGCACATCCTTAAACCTCCTCTGTGGGCTACCTCTCCCCCTCCTGCCTGGTTCTATCCTCAGCATTCATTCTCTCAATATACCCCTCATCCCTCCTCAGCACATGCCCAAAGCGTCCCAGTCTCGCCTCTCTCACCATATCCCCAAATCGTCCTATCTGAACTGTCCCTTTGATATACCGAGTCTTTATCCTGTCCAAGATTTTCACACCCAAAGAAAACCGCAGCATCTCCAATTTTGCTTCCCTCAGCTCTGCCTACTGTCTTTTTGGCAATGGGACTGTCTTCAAACTATACAATTTAGCTTGTTTTACCTCTGTTTTGTAAGCTTTACCTTTCACTTTTGCAGGTATCCTCTTGTCAAATATCATTCCATTCACTCTTTTCCAGCCACTCCATCGTGCCTCCACTCTCTTCTTCACCTCTCTACTACACTTTGTTACTTTGAACAGATAACCCCAAATACTAAAGCTCATCCACCTTCGACACCTCTACGCCTTTCAACCTTTCCTCCCATTCTCATACATGTACTCTTTCTTGCTCCTGCTGATTTTCATTCCTTTTATTTTAAGCGCACACCTCCTCCACCTCCTACTATTGCTACAGATCAGTGTTATCCACAACCATCATAGTCCACGGTGACTCCTATCTGATCTAGTCCATCATCCTGTCCATCACATTTGCAAACAAGAAGGGGCTCAGGATCGATCCTTGATGCAATCCCTCCCTCACTTAGAATTCATCCCTCAATTTTGCTGCACCTCTCCACTTTCACGTCATTCTTATTTGCAAATATATCTTCCCTGGATAGCCTCGCTTGTAACATTAGCATTAATTAAAAAAATAATCATAAAAAAGTAATCTGCTACCACTCCTGCCTTTGTTAGTGTCATTGGTAAGGTGAGTAATAATAAGAACCAATAATCCGCTAACACTCCTGCTTTTGTGTAACCTCACTCATAACACTGTTTTAAATAATGAAAAGCTCTCTCTCTTAAACTTATTCTATGGTGAGTTACTCATAACATGAATATAAGATGAAAAATTAATCTGCTAACACTCCTCCTCAGACTAGCCACGCTTTGTATCATGACCTTCTTTTCGAAAAGTTTTGGTTCCTGGAAACCTTATGGCATCTTTTGATTAAATCCCCTTTTTTATATCGATGAAAGTCATTATTGTACATTAAATTCTCAAAAAACTTTTAGTATTGGGCTTAATGTTGGGAATGACAGAAGTCAAATTGGAATTATTTTCCATTTTTTTCAAATCTATATAAGGATTTATTTATTTTTTATTTTTTCAACTGATTTATTCTTTCTGATGTTTTCACATATATGACTTTGCCGTATTGCTTCCGAAGCTTGAATTACATGTGAGATTCATCCAGGTTTTCTTAAATAGGATTGTAATAGATGATTAACGATTGTATTTAGCAAGGCTTTCTGTATATGATCTATGTGTGGTCCTTGAGGTCTTAATAAAAAGTACTGATTGGTCATCTTAAGATAACCCTTTAATATATTTCTTTTTATGTACTGTCATTACAATACATTAAAAGCATGATATGTTAAGCCTTATTATATTAAAAGAATAAGTAACTAACTTTTTTATGTTTTTGTATTTGTTTAGCTTGTTTTAGTTCCAGATCATGATTTTATATATTGTTCTTTGCAATTAATGAAAAACACTTAAATGACAGATTTTACATAGGTCAGGAACTATATTTTGGAATCATAACTTTTCTCTTAAGAGTCATTTTGCACTCAAAGTTCACATATACTTTGTGGCACTCTAAATATCGATATAGGATTTGAAACCAAAGTGCTTTGTTTAGTGGATCTATATATGCTATTGCCAAAGGCAGCGTTAGTAACATCGTATACAGTGGTTAAGTTTAGAGATAACAAGTTACTGCAAGACAAACAGTAATAATAACATCGAAAATCTGATAGTGTAGGCACCATTGTTCTTTAATTTGTTCCCTGTAACGACAGCGTGTTGAAAACACTACCAGGTTTATTTACGTCAGTGTCCAACAGTTATGGTAGCCACTCTATGTGCATGCGTATAGTTATTAGCTTTCCTGGTGGGGATTCTCAGCATCCTTGCAAAGGCTCTTCTGAAATTGTGGTTGCAAAGTGGATAAAGCACAGGGTTGAGGGCAGAATTCAGGTACCCCAGCCATATTGTCGCCGTGTGAGCCTGAGCTGGGACGCAGCTGCCGCACAATGCCATGATAGGAAACAGAGTAAAGTAAGGAACCCAACAGGCCATAAATGCTCCCACGATAACACCCAGTTGGCGCGCGGCTTTTCTTTCTTTTGCCAGATTGACGCCTTCTATTCGTCGTCCACCTCCTGAGGAAGAGCTGTTAACGCAGGTTACTGGACGTTTTCTCCCAGTTTCGTTTGGGGTGGCATCGTTTGTGTGAGTATGATTGGGACTTTCACTAGACCCTGCCTGTGATCTGGAGACACTGCTGAAACGCCAACTGCATCTCCATTTGTTTGTGTCAGAGGAAGGGTTCCATGAGGAATGGGGTCGCGTGCTGCTTTGGTAACAGTGAATGTGGTTGTGATGTGGACTTAACCGATTTGTCGTGTCTTGTCTGCGATACTGTAACTGAGATTGTGGCTGAAGAGTTGTCTGATTACTATATTGATGATTGAGAGTAGGCGATGTCTCTTCCGATTCTTCTGGCAAGTATTCAACGCTGACAGTTACGCCTGAAAAGTGAGAACAGTCGTGCCTTCCGGGTGTCACTAAAGTCAGGCTGCGAAACTGGCTTCGCTCACTTGGTGTTGTGATGGTCGGAATTTCTCGAGGCTGAGAATTTCTCGGTGGTTGATTATGTCTAGAAGCTCTCTCCATTTCACTACAAGAATCCGTTGTTACATCATGGCTTGCAAAATTCACTCTTCCAAGAGCCTGCCTCGTCTGTATTTCTCTAAATATACGACAGTATAGGTACAACATCAGGGCTGAGGGTAAATAAAAGTTCAGAGCCGCCGTTACTGCCTTGAAAGCCACGCTGTTGGAGAATTCCGTTTCGCAAACTTGTGGAGGGTGATGGCGAATACCAGCCAGTGCCAAATAATGCCACGCTAATACTGGCACCAGCCAAGCTGTAGCTGCTGCCCACGAGGCCCCAATCATGACCCAGGCTCTTCTTCTAGTCCTTCGACGAAGATATCTCAGAGGTGCTGTAATTGACCAGTAACGGTCCAGAGACAAAATGACCAGATTAAATATTGATGCTGTTGATGCAGTGTAGTCTGCTGCCAACCAAAACTGACAGACAGGTAGACCTAATCTCCATTCACCTGTAAAGAAAAGATTGAAAAATGGCTTTAAAAATATTTCCATCACTGATATTATTAGTACAATAAATTCATTATTATCGCAGCATTATTAGTCGAGAGTTACATCTTTAAAGTTTCTTAACCACAATTCAATTTTAATACGTTAAGTTATTCTTTTATGGAATTAAACATAACTGTATATTAATATAGCGATACAAATTATAGTAATGAATATTATTTGGGATATATTCTTCCATTTATTCATACATGCATACAATACATGCATGCATACATACATGCATACATACACACATACTGACCCATCATTGCGTAGGCTGCGCTTATTGGCATGACGATGACACCCACTGTCAGATCAGCTGCTGCCAGACTCATAATAAAAAGATTCGAGACCTGAGGAGAAAAGTTCGATTTTAGTTGATGGCACTGTAGTTCAGATTCAGAGAGGAAATTTAACTTTCTTTTCTGGTAAATGTTTACTTCTATACCCTCAGTTATGCAAAACCTCATGACATTATATTAGGTTAGGTTAGGTTAGGTAGTTAGATTGCAAACCTACCTGGGAAAGTTTTTTTTTTTTTTATTAGTTGATGGCTCTGTATTTCAGATGCCGAGAGAAAATCTAACTTTCCATTTAGGTAAATGTTTATTCCCACACCCCCAGTTCGAGGTTCAGTTAGGATTGGTTAGGCTAAATTTGGTTAGGTTAGTCAGTTCACTAGCGGTTAAGAAGCTGGTCCATAATTTAAATGCTTTTGTTTAGTCGTTTTAAATAGTTTTTCAATATTATGTATTTTATTTTGCTCGTTGAGGATGTGAAAGTAAATACTTATTCACTTCTATTAATATTTTGGTAGTAGTAGCCGCTGTAGCTCAGTAGTAGAGCGCGTTTCTGTGAGTCCTGATTATGTGTAAGCAAACTTTCAAACTATATAAGGACTTGAATTGCCTTTTGAATCAAGGTAACCTGAACATATATAACGAAATTATGCCTAATAAAATAAAACTCCTGGTTAGTAAAATACAGATAATCATCGCCATTTTTTAAGATCTACACACCCATAGATTTTATATAAATGAAACTAATAAAATACAATAATATTGTTGTAAGCATAGCAAATTATTAGCTTTTACACCGTCACTTGCAAAATATAGACGTTTGTTTTTATGTGCTCTACTTACCGTCTGTAATCTCTTCTCCGTTCTAATAGCGTGTATGACAAGCGCATTCCCCACGGCCGTACAGAGAGCCAAAGTATATAGTGCCATTCCTGTCACTGCCAGGAGACCAGGGCTCCACTCCTCCATTCCATTCCCCCGCAAGACACTCTCGTTTCCAGCGTCGCTAACCGTAGTTGCATTCCAGAGAGGAGACCCATCATCCCCCTCTCCACCTGGTGTGGGTCTTTCCAGAGTAGTAATATTCCAAGAAGTATCGAAGGGAAAATTCCAGTTGGTCTCATTCTCATGATTCCAGAATCGATGTTCTGTGCTATTCCAGGCGGTAGGGGAATGACCGGCTAGCTTCCAGATGTGATGGTTAAGATCTAGTTTCCAGCGAATGCCTTGTTTCTGATAGAAATGATCATTATTTGATGGTTTATGGATATGGAAGGTATCAGCAGCAGTTCTGTTACATGGAATGCAGTTTGGGAATCTGGAAAGGGATTGAGATTGTCCAGAAGGATTGACGTATTTAGGAATCATGCCATAATGGTCTTTGAGGAGTTTCCTACTGCTATTAAAGCCCTGTTCATCATAGGTTTTGAAAGGCGTGGTGTCAATTTCGGTCAGAGTGTAAACTGATACGTCCATTTCTGACTTTTTTTTATTGTGACTAAGTGTTTTTCTTAGAATTGGGATTTTCTTGATTTTTAAATATTTACTTTTCTAAATAATATTTTTCGTAAATTGTATTTTTTATATATATTTTTAGTTTTCTAAATATTTTTCTCTCATAAACTTGTGATATTTTATTATTTTATTTTGATTATTTTTTTACGGATATGTGAAGGAGTTTTTAAAATTCACTCTGAATAAGATGCTCATTGTATGTTCTACTATTCTATGCTTTAATCACGGCGTGAATTTCATACTTAAAATCACATTCTTCTATTTATTTTGATTTTTTATTCAATGGTCTAGGTTAGGTCGTTATGCTTTTTCTAAGGTATAGTGAAATTGCTTTTAAAATAAACAAACCACCAAAGAAATTTAGATATCTGAAGTGGCTCTGCAGTAACATTAAATGATAAAATTACTTATATTCTTTTCACAAAATTGTATTTTTTTTTCTAATATCTCGAATTCATCCCAAAATTACTTAAAAGTTTTTCTCACTGAAATTTAGTTTTTTTTCCTAATATTTTAGGATTTACGACAAACTTACTAATATTCTCTTCGCAAAATTTTATATTTCACTACTCTTTTAAAATCGCAATCGCATTATTCAACACAATGTAAAGTACCACAGAACATCCAGTGTTGAAAGTTTATATAACCTACAAATACATTATTTAAATCCTATTGTGAAATAAACTGTTTAATAGATTCGTAATAATGTCAGGCGATTGACACCCTCATTCACATTTCTTGGCGCAAAACTTAAATCGCATCGGATAAGCAGTGATTAAAATCACATCCATTAAATCCTAAATTGAAATAAATCCCTTATCAAACATGTAAGTTTTTGTCTAGCATTTTACATGTTCTTTCACATTTCTGGGAAAAGAATTTAAATCACATTGAAAAGTTACAATATGTACAGGCGCAATGAAAAATTTCTCAAAAGTTTCTATATACTTTATCGAAGAATGTGATTTTCTTGTCAGGTAAATGAAACCTTCAGTCACATTTCTTGATGCATATATTAAATCGCCCTAGAAAATCCTAATAATTTCAATCTCATTGCATATGTCGTAAAATTTCATATATTTTCTATGCAGAATTATGTTTTGTCTAAAATTTGGAAAATCCCAACCACAATATTTAACGCACAAATTCACCACAAAAATCCATAATCCATATATAATATAAAGATTTTGACGTTCAATAAATTATAGATTTTCTTTGTCTTTTTTAGAGCGAGATATACTATATTAATCCTTTTTTTGATGACAATAAATTTTTTCCATGATGGTCTGGAAACTTAGAACAAGATTAGTTTTCCTAATTCTTTGCTGGTCAAAATATAATTTCCCTTTGACGATATGAAAACTTTTTTATCTTCTACCCAAAGAACACTCGCAATAGGTAACGTTTCGTATTCGAAATTTCTCGTATATTATTTCCATTACAGAGGAAACACTCAAGTGTACACTGAATGATCGCACTGTCTTACAAGTTCCTGAAAAAAGACGAACATTACAGGTACAGAACACGTTTTTATCACATATATATAACTCGTTCGTCTTGTTTGATTTTAAATTCAGTCTCATTATATAACCTCTGGATCCACCGTGTGTCACTTTTATATATTTTATTTATTTATTTATTTTTTTATTTTTTGGAGTGATCGGAAGTCGTTTGATTTTTTGCTGACTTGGTCCGAAGAACCTAAAATACTCTGAAGTCTGTAGAAATTTCTGGAATCACGACAAAGAATCTGTGTCCATTCTAGGTCTTGACAGAATCTGAAAGATAAAGAAAGATACGGATATTGAGTTTGATGTTGGCACAATTTTTTTTTTAATTATAACTTAGATGTTTATTTACGTCTTAATTCTGGTGTCATTGCAAAGGCCCGTAAAGAAAAAAAATGACAAAATTTAAATTTAAAGTCGTCAAATATATATATATATATATATATATATATATATATATATATATATATATATATATATATATATATATATATATATATATATATATATATATATATATATATAAAACTCAGCCTGATAAATTGCTACCAAATTACCTAATAATAACTTATCCAATTATTGTTATAGATTTTACAAGGCATGGATAAGGTTATCGGATTCATATGTTTTTTTCATCTATATACAAGGTATTTGACGAGTTTATTCATCTTTTCATTGAACTTTATTGATTATTCATCTCCACAAGGTATATTATAAAGTTATTGTGTAAGGTATTTTTATAAATTTCTTAGCCTTTAGAAGGTGTTTTATGGAGTTGTTCATATTTGCAAGGTATTTTAATGAGGTTCTGCTACCTTTTAAAGTATTTGATGGGAAATTCATCTCTGAAAGGATCTTTGTAAGGCTATTCATCTTTACAAGGTATTTCATGAGGCTCTTCATTATTAAAGATATTTTATAATTTATCTTTATCAAAATTTGTATGGGGTTATTCGTCTTTTCAAGGTATTTTGTAAAGTTGTTCATCTTTACAAGCTATGTAAGTGTAGATTCATCATTTCAAGGTGTTTACATTGTTATTTACCTTTAAAGTTAATATGGGTTTATTCCATCTTACAAGGTGATATCTATAGGTTATTCAGCTCTACAAGATATTGTATGGGGTTATTCATCTTTAAAGGGTATATTATAGGGTTATTCATCTTTCCATTTTTTTAGTGATCCATCTTGTCTAGGTATATTACGGGAATAATTATTGTTGTATGGTATAATAATTCGTTATTCATATTATTAAATGTGGCTGCCATGGCCGAGTGGTACATCAGGCGACTCTGATTTGTTAGGTCGTCGTATTGACACTCACCGTGATCTGGGATTAGAAAGGGCATTCGCATGGGGTAACGGTCACACTCTGCCAAAACCAAAGTCCTATTAAAGGGGGCATCGTCCTAGCCCTCACTAGATAAAAAGTCCGTGACGTAAATATTTATCCTCTCTTCAAGGCCTGTAATCAGATTAAGTGAATTCAGATGAAATACGAGGCCTTAAACTCTCTTTTACACACGGAATCAAATATTAAGGGGGGTTTACACGGTCAAACGGTACGTCGAACGCGGTTCGACAGACAAGTGTTTGAAGTGATGTTCGAACCAGTTCACACGTTCGAACATCACTTCAAACACTTGTCTGTCGAACCCCGTTCGACGAACCGTTTGACCGTGTAAACCGCCCTTTAGGTAAAATGTGGCTGATATAAGAGAGCTTTGAACTATATGTCTTAATCTCTTGGAAAGAAATATTTTCTTGATATCTCTCAGGGAACGAATCACATTTAAGTAAAATTTGGCTGAAATACGAAAGATTTAATTTTCTTTACTTTTGATTAAATACTTTATTGATATCGCTAACGCTTAGAAAAAACAATCCAATTTTAAGTTAAATTTAACAGAAACGCCAGAGCTTGAAACGCAAATAATTTATGCCTTCCATTGAGTTAAAGGTACCTTTTGCTTGCTGCGATTATCGCTGAACGATGATCGTTCATGGCTCACCGATGATCGTCAAACGATTGTCTAGAGCACTAATTCTTTGTTTTTGAATGGGGCTGTTTTGCGTCGAGCGACTGCCGCGGTATTTGCTCGAAGCAAAACAGCCCCATTAAAAAACAAAGAATTAATGCTCTAGACAATCGTTTGACGATCATCGTTGAGCCATGAGCGATCATCGTTGAGCGATAATCGCACCAAGCAAAACGTACCTCAGCCCTTTTCTTGATTTCGCTTTGGAAATGAATTAAGTTTAAGTGAACTACTGAAAAAAAAAACTAAACACGTATAGTTTATATCACATTCGATTGTGAATAAACAATACTATACATAAACTGTCTTTTACGTCACGGACTCCCTTTTCTACCAAGGGCTAGGACGATTGCCTTCTTGCGAAGGTCTTATTTTGGCAAATGTAATCGTCACCCTGAGTGCATGCCCTTGCTATAGATAGGCTTTGAAAACAAGTCAAGTTTTTCTTATTTTGAAATGAATCGCTCTCTAGTTCACTTAGGATTGAATCAGGTTTGAATAGGAATTGCTCGATATCCGAAAGCTGAAAGCATAAAATGGCTGTCTTCTCTTGCTTAATATCCGAAAGCTGAAAGCATAAAATGGCTCTCTTCCTCCATTTGTGAGTAAACGCTCTCTTAATTCTGCATTGGAAACGAATCAGTATTCGGTAAAGACTGTTGAAAAAAAAGATATATTGTAATTAGCATTATAGTTAGGATTTCCTCGCTTGTGAATAAAAATATTTCATATTACAATCTCTTCATTTTGCTTTGGAATTGAATCAATATTATGTGAAAAATGTTAAGAAATTATATTCTTGATTTTAGCATGAAATTTATGGTGTCTTCGCTTGTGGATAAACAATATTCTAATATTATTCAGGAAACGAATGAAGTATAAGTGAAATAGACTGAAATACGTGACTTATACGTGATTAAT
>JAXCGZ010015887.1:32500-40915 GCA_037179515.1 Halocaridina rubra | reverse complement strand
CTTTCCAAAATCCTGGTAATTGTATTAAAGGGGTCCTTGGTATTGAAAAAGTCTGGAACCCCTGGACTAAGTAAATAAAATCGGGATTATGAAAATGTAATTGACTTAAAAGGGATATTTGGTAGTGAAGAGGTTGGAGACCTCTGGACTAAGTTAAAATCATTAGTTTTTTCTTTGAGTAGACAGATCCATAAGAATCCAGAGGACCATGAAAAATAGATGTGTATAAAATGGATCCTTTGTAGTGAAAAGATTGGAGACCACTCGAATATGTTAATAGAATTGGATTGTTAAATAGATTGGCCCTTCAGGAGCTAGGGACCATGGAATATAAATTTGCATAATAGGGGCCCTATAGCTGTGAAAAGGTTGGGGGACTCTCGGCTAAGATAGCTGTTGAAGGATTGGCGCCATAATGGTTTATGTTCTTTTGGTGATACTCTCATCTGCCAATCAAAGAACAGAATGCTTAGCTACAGTTCCCCATAACTGAGATTTGTCTTTGTTGTTGCATCTGTTTATTGTTGGTATTGTGGGTTGATGTGTACTTGTTCGCTCCTGGTTGGGGGACATTTGATGCCATAAGACAGTATAGAATACATGTTTATTTGTTTTTGTGGTCATTTAAGTTGTGTGTTTGTTTGTTTTAATCCTATATGCTTATATAATTTTTGTATGAGCTGGATTCTAAGTTTTTATTTGTTTTCATCTTAAGTTTCTTTGTATTTTATTTGTTTTTATGCATTGTTTAAATTTTTTTTTTTTAAATTGTCTTTTCTGTTTTTTGTTTAATCTTACATTTTTGTATCATTAGAAGCTTGATTCTCATCTTTTATGTTTATTTGTTTTTTGTATTAGATTTTTAAATAACTTTTGTATGAGTTGGGTTCTTTCTATGTGTTTGCTCAAATCTTACGATTTTGTAATATTTTAAACGAAGTTCTCTGTATTTGTATTTATGTATTTGTAATATTATATATTCATGTAAGTTTTTGTATGTTAAGAAAATGAATTAATTGACTTCAATATAATTCCCTATATGTTTGTTTTCTGTGCTTTTCTTTAATGTTTTCTATGTATTTTTTTTTATTTTGATGTCATATTTGTATGCTAAAAGAACACACACACACGCACACAAATATGTATAAACACATGTTTTTCATTTCTTTATTTATGAATTTAATAAGTTCTTGAATATTAAGAAAATTTATTTTTTTTATTTGTATTTGTTAAATTATTTGTTTACGTGCTGACTAAACTAATGAATTTGTCTCGATATAATTCTCTTTATTTTCTTGTTGTTGTTTTTTTATATCATTTGGATATAAGGAAATTTTCCATGTTTATTTATTTGTTTTATGCAAAAGACATTTAAAATATAATATGTAAGTTATTGACAGTGTTCCACCAATTACATATACTTTGAGCACCGTTTTAGTGAAGGTTTTTTGAACTTAAGTAAGGCTGTCCAGGACAGTTCGATGTTAAGTCTTTCTTGAGTCACGGTTCTTTTTCTATGACTACATCAACACTGAATATTCTTGGATATTCGTTACACACCTCATATTATCGCCTTCACATCTGACAAGTCATTACACTCTCCATTTCCGTTTCTCTTTATTTTATGTATTCTTCGTGCCCAGACTTGATGAGGGCTGTTTTATGTTATTTTTTGACCCGTTCTGGTGTCACAATCATAAAAAAATAAAAAAATAAAACGTGATAATAATAATAATAATAATAATAATAATAATAATAATAATAATAATAATTAGTACTTGGGAAGCAAATAGGAGAGAGAGAGAGAGGAGAGAGAGAGAGAGAGAGAGAGAGAGAGAGAGAGAGAGAGAGAGAGAGAGAGAGCGCATGTGTGGATAAAACGGAACTGAGACTGCATACTTGAACACTTGAATGAGTGGATAATTACCAGAGAGTGACTTGTGAAGTGGAAGAACAGGACTAGTTCGCCAGGCGTTAAGAGCTTTTAGTATGCCGAGGAGGATTAAATAAGGACCGAGCGAGTTAGGAGCTATCTTCAGGAAGGGTCTTGACTTCCGGGAAATTGAAACGCATTCAGTGACTAAAAGTTCTCTGGCTTGATGTATTATTAGAAAATTGTAGAGGGGGAACTGATCAAGGGAGAAACTCTCGGTGATACTTTGACTTCCGAGAAGTTGAAAGGCATTCAACGATTAGAACTTATCTTGCATGATTTTGTTATGTGTGGATTATGGAGGAATATAGTTCTTCTAGATAGGGCTTCGACATCCGGATAGTTGAAAGGCATTTAATGAATATAACTAGCTGGCTTGATGTATTATGATAGGGTTATGGAGAGACTGGGCTAGATAGAAGCTATCTCAAGGAAAGGCCTTGCATCCGGGATGTTGAAAACCATACAACAAATAGAACTAGTAGGCATGATGTACTACGGAAGGATTATGGAGGAAAAAAGTTATTTTTAGATAGGGCCTCGACATCCGGGATGATGAATGGCGTTTAATGAATAGAAGTAACTGGCTTGATGTGCCATGTTATGGAGGGACTTATCTAGTTAGGAGCTAACTCAAGGAAAAGGCTTAGACTTCCGAGATGTTGAAAGGCATATAACGAAAAAATAAATAGTTGGCTTGATGTTCTATTTTAGGGTTAGGTGAATATAATTCCGTCCAATGGCCACTAGTAAAGGTTATATTTCCCTATTATTAGTTTAGATAATCCCTCTTGCAGCTAATCATCCGTTTACATCTTAATTTATGCAAATTATTTAACCTAATTTAAGCTAACCTGACCATCCAAAAAAAAGTTAAAGGAAGTTATCCTTTTTTATATATTGAAGCATTATCTTTACTTAATCCTAATGTGAATTAGAGTGAAGAACACGACTTTTGGAAGCTATTGAAAGATATTAACAGAGAAACCTGAGGCCTGGCTTTGAAGAGAGGCGAGGCATGTGATGTCTGTCTTTACTATTTATTATATACGGAGGGATTATGTTCACTAAAATATCTTTAAATTTCTGTTGTGGTCTGTTCCTTTTATATTTAAGGGTGATTGCTTACCCCTGCTGATATTTTTATTCTACTTTGATCTGTGTAGAAGTAAGTAGCAGTGTGTGTGTGTGTGTGTGTGTGTGTGTGTGTGTGTGTGTGTGTGTGAGAGAGAGAGAGCGAGAGAGAGAGAGAGAGAGAGGCACAGAAAAAGTAGGGAAAAAGAGGGTTCTGGTCGGAGGGTGATTTGCACTCCACATACTTTATCCGCCGCTACCGCCTCACCCGCTGGGATACTGGTGGTGCCACACACGCTCGTGGGGGTACTGTGGATCACATTCTCACAACTGGCCTTGTGGAACCTAATGTCTCCTGCTCTTCTATCCCTTCTCTCTTTTCTGACCATGTTGCCCTTAGCCTGAAATACTCCATACTTCAGACTCCAGCTACCCTCTCCCATCACCGCACCCGCATCTCTATCCCTCCCAAATACTGTCCCACTTATATTTCCTTTATCTCTCACCTCCTTCCCACTTTTGATCTCCTTTCTCCAGACAGCTTATACAACTCACTGGTGGATTCTACACATGACTTCTACACGCATTATGTTCTCAGACCACACGTTCCACGTCGCCCTGAGGCCCATTCCTGGACTTTGGATCAGCGTATTGCCCAGGCGGAAAGGACAGCTGTGGATGCTGGACTCTCCTTTCAAAGACAGCCCACCCCTGACCACCTGCACCAATATCAGTTGGCGAGGGATGATCTAGTTGCCCTGCAGAAGTGTGTGCACACGGAGTATTGGCAGAAATTTACGGATAGTATTAACCATCAGACTAGCGCTGGGAGTATGTGGCATCTTATAAGGAAGGCTGTCAAGAAGCAACCCACCTGTGCTCTACACCACAGTCCACTTGAGTACGCTCAGGACCTCATTACTACCTGGTCAGCACAGTCACAAACTTGCAACCTTCCCGGGAACGTTCAAGAGGCACTCTCCACCCACCGCAGTGTTCGTAACCTCCGCCTAATGGGTGCATTACTACAGACGGATGAAGAGGATGACATCCCATTCACAGAGGATGAACTACGACGTGCTCTTGCTAGGATTAAGGCTACTGCCCCTGGGGAGGATGGTCTTACATATCAAGTTCTCCATCTTCTTCAGAAAGTTCCTGGTAACCCCCTACTGCGCCTCTTCAATCTTTGCTTTTGCTTGGGGCATGTGCCCTCTGCCTGGACCAGAAGCACTATTATTCCTCTACCAAAACCTGGAACCGACAAATTTAGGCCTATCTCCCTCACCTCCTGCTTCAGCAAAGTGTTTGAACGCATCCTTCTTGCCCGGCTCATGCACCGTCTACAGGATAAACTCTCCCCCAGTCTTTATGGTTTCCTCCCACAACGGAGCACACATCACTGCCTCGCTGAACTCTACACCCGTCTTTCTCCCACCAGTGTGGTCGCCTTCCTGGACCTCAAATCTGCCTTCGATATAGCCAACAAGGAAATTATTCTTGACCAGCTGGTGGACTTTGGAGTTCGGGGGAACATACTGAAATGGATACGGGGATATCTCTGCAACAGAACATCAAGCGTCCTTTTTAAAGGGTCGTATAGCTCCTATGAACGGTTTGAACTGGGTACTCCTCAGGGGGGTGTGCTAAGTCCTTTTCTATTCAATATCCTTATGCATCGTCTACTCTCCCTCCTTCCTGTCATCCCCGGTACTACAGTTACCTGCTATGCGGACGACATATGCATCCACACGACCTCAACTCACGACCTTCAGCACATGCTCCATGACTTTTACGTGTCTGCTACCTCCTGTGGCCTTATTATCTCCCCAGAAAAAAGCAGGATTTTTACTTCACGCAACTGCAGAGCACTGCCCGCATTCGCCATGGGTGGTAATGTCATCCCTCACTGCACACAGTACACGTATTTAGGTGCACCTGTCCGGATCACCCCAGCTATACCTGCTCGTCAACGAATTCATCCCTTTGTGAAGAGCCTTCTTGACCGTCTGGAGCCCCGCTTTGCACCTGTCAAGTGGCTTGCCAACAATGCTGCAGGAGTCTCCATCCCAGTGGCGAGGACCCTCTACATCCTACTACTTCGGTCAGTGGTTGACTATCTGTCTCCTGCCTTGTGTCAACTTCCGAAACCAGCTCTCGAGCCACTTGAAAAGTTCCAGAATCGAGTCATGAGATTTATCTTGGGATGTTCTCTCTCTACCCGTATTGTGAGTATGCAGTTGGAGCTCAACTTACCCCCTCTTGTGGAGAGGATTTATGCCAATGTGTCCTATTTTACTGTTAAGTGTCTTCACTACCCCTTTCTTGCTCCGTACTTCTCTGCTGTCATGAGGACGTCCCTTGATCCAGACGCACCCAGGCTCCCACTTCGAGCAGGAGGTCATAACCTTATCAGGGTGGTGAGTGACATTCTCCGTGGCCTTGACATCGACCTGCCAGTGCAGGCGGCTGTGTCAGATTTACCACCCTGGCGTGTCCCCCTCCCCGCTGTCACATATACACCGACCTCGAAGGATGTCTATCCCCCCTTGCAGAGACAGTTAGCTCTGGAGACTATCGCTGATGTATCCACGTCTGTCCCTGCAGCACACCACGTCTATGTTGATGGTTCTGTGCAAGCAGATGGGAGGGCGGCATGTGCTGTGTTTTCCCCCACCATGGAGCCGCCTGTGCCGGCTGATTCATGGATTGGCCGTAGACTACCCACCTCGTCGAGCTCCACCTACTGTGAACTGAATGCCATCTTGGATGCCGTGACTCTCCTTGTTCGACGACGAGTGAATGGGGTAATAATTTGTGACTCCCAATCGGCCCTACAAGCCCTATCCTCGCCAAGACCTATCTGTGGCCGTACTGTGGGAAATATACTATGTCGCCTCGCAGCCGCTCGGGATGCTTCTCTTGTGTCTTTTTTGTGGACTCCATCCCACATTGGGCTGACTGGCAACGACACAGCGGATCGTCTTGCCAAGGCGGCCTGTATGCTGGATGGGCATGCTGTGGACGCTGAGCCCTCCCTCCGATGCCTACGTAACATCATCTACTCAGCTGGGTTTGCCATGACGGTCCAGCGCAGGGACACGGAGAGGGCCAACAGTGTGTCCATACAGCACCATGATCACTTCCTTCACAGTCGCTACAAGTATCGCAGACGCGGGTTAATGGTGCGGAAAAACAATGTAGTTAGTGCTCGGCTCAGAATGGGGTATCGGCCTTTATGGCAGGTCTCCCAGACTCTAGATATGCCACAGTACACCTCCTGTAAATTATGCGACCGAACTAATGCTAACACTCTTGACCACTATTGTCTTCAGTGCCCCGCAGTGAGAGATGTTTTACCACGAGGTCAGAACTTAATACAGATCTGCTCATTTTTACTTAATGATGACAACCTTGATGTTATTCTTGCTCGTTTTCCTCACTTTGGTGGCCATTAATTATATTGAATTATACATATATTTTCTGTATGTTGCTATATAATTCTGTTTGTGCATTCTGCGTTTCTCTGAGCTTTACTTTTGCATATAATGTACTCTGTGCTGCCATTCTGTGAGTTGTGTGTTAGTATGCAGCAATGTTTTATCAATATGTACACCTCCCTGTAAACCATGTTCAATTCTTGATTTTATATCCATTTGAAGCAATATTTGTATGAACTCATGTAATGTCTGACGCCTTGGCGCAATAAATTAATAAAATAACTAATTCTCTCTCTCTCTCTCTCTCTCTCTCTCTCTCTCTCTCTCTCTCTCTCTCTCTCTCTCTCTCTCTCTCTCTCTCTCTCTCTCTCTCTCTCTCTCTCTCTCTCTCTCTCTCTTTGATTATTGTATTTCAGCTTGCTCTTGCACCCTGCAGGGCAAAATACCCACCCACATTAGAGGGTATAGTTAGGAGAGCGCAAGAGAATGGGGCATTTGGGCATTTTTACTCTTCGTTTCTCTGGCGGAGGTGATACTTGCAATGCTCAGGTGCGGATCAGCTTTTCAAGTTCTTTTTTCAAATTACACACACACACACACACGCGCACACACACACACACACACACACACACACACACACACACACACACACACACACACACACACACACACACACACATATATATATATATATATAGTGTATGTGTGTGTTTTGAGCTTTTATATTTTATATTGTTATTAGCTTTTACCCTTTTATCGTGGATTATCATATAATCACGCGTTTTATACTTTTTTTTAATTGGAATATATATATATATATATATATATATATATATATATATATATATATATATATATATATATATATATATATATATATATGGATACCTGTATGCGTTTATGTATACCTATTATTATTATTATTATTATTTATTTATTTATTTATTTATTTATTTATTTTTTAGTACATATAGACTTTCATGCTTTCTTGCCTAGCTTATGCTCTCTGTGTATTTTCTCAATCTTCTTTAAGGATAATTATATTTCATAGACATTTTTTTATCTTTATGTGTATATACTGTATAGTCGAACATTAACATTCCTCCTTATCCTCAAACAGAGATGTATATATGTATCATCTACTCAATGACTGTCATTTTGAAATACGATTGAATCATTCTTATAATTTTCTGAGGAATTTTCACTGGTATTTCATGGGTTGGTATGTTTGTATGTATGGGAGTAATTGTGTATGTTTGTGTATATATGCATATATATGAGCTATGGATTTGTTTTTTTTATATTTGTTATTTAAGAAAGTATTTATATATAAACAATTGGGTATGTACTTATGTATATACTTTATGTATGTGTGTATATATATGCTATGCATTTATGCATATATATATGCCATATATTTGTATATGTATGTATGCTTTTTCCCCCTTTTCTGTTATAATTTGAGTGAGCATAAGTCGTGCATTCCCGTCTCCTTGTCATATCATATTATTATCTGTTAAAAATGATATAGTAATTGAATATGTGTCTGTAATGACATTGACGCAATATTGTCACATGTGACAGTTCTATTTTACGATAATAATAATAATAATAACAATAATAATAATAATAATAATAAGAAGAAGAATTATAGTAATAATAATAATAATAATAATAATAATAATAATAATAATAATAATAATAATAATAATAGTAAAGAAGCCTACAGCAGAGTAGACATATTTACTAATTAATTGCATAATATAAAGCTGTATCTTGCCACTGAAAGCATTTTGAAGTTACTGATGCGGTCTCTTGCTGTAAAGTTCTCCTCCTACTATTGTGTTTGGTGTTATTACCTCACAAGAAGAGAACGCCTTGGCTCCACCCCTCCATCGCCTCCAGGTATAGTTGTCCAGACCACGGGTATTAAAGGATAACCTCTTATTTGAGATCCCCATCATGGAT
>JAXCGZ010015887.1:17500-27500 GCA_037179515.1 Halocaridina rubra | reverse complement strand
AAATATTGTAAAAGTAAACTCAAGACAACATGTAAACTCGTTTTTATCTTTTGCATCTGAGATTGGCTTTTATTTTTTTCTTACGTATTAAAAGCATCTTATTATGGTCTATTGAGTGCATTGAAAGACTTTTTTTTTATTGTAATTGGATATTGGCCACTCAGGTTTCTTTCTTCGTTCAAACACAGTTGAAGTCCAGCCATGTGGGGGGAGGGGCACCAAAGCATTCTTCACGTGTTCCCTCATTTTTTTTTTTTATTAATGATAATGTTAGAAAGTTTTAACAAGTTTAATTCTTGTTCTCTCTGCTTGTGTTTCTTTCATCTTTCAAGCACAGTTGCAGTCCAGTCACTGGTTCAAAGCAAGGCATTTTAAAATCTATTCAGCGTGTTCATTTATTGGAAATAATAATGCAAGACAGTTTATAAAGTTTTTTTTTTATTTTGTTCTGGTAGCTTAGGTTTCCTTAATCGTTTATTTATATATATATATATATATATATATAATATATATATATATATATATATATATATATATATATATATATAATTCCTTATCACTTAGGTATTAGTAATTTTTATACCATTATGTTTGCTTGGGGTGTTTTTTTCGGTGCTTTATTTGTGTTTATAATGTAAGGAAATCTTTTAGTGAGTCTGTATAGTGTTGTACGAGTATTTTAATTCTGGCAAAGATATATAGAATCGCAGAGCACTGAGATATTGATAACAAGTATTTCTTAACCTATTTTAAAGGCGAATTCTTGTTCCGGTTTTACGTCACGGACTCCCTTTTCAACCATGGGCTAGGATCATTGCCTTCTTGCGAAGGACTTTTGGCAGATGTAATCGTTACCCTGAGTGCATGCCCTTGCTAACCTCAGATAGTGACGGGGGGGGGGTTATTACGTTATGCATATCTGTAAAGTGCTCAAGAAGTTGTAAACATATACAAAAATTTTTATTTATCAGGACAGAGCATATTAATCATCACTGATTTGATTATTTAATATATTACATATATCAGAAATTCTCGGGTTCTTTCTGAAGTATTCCCGAGGACTTGAACCATAATTAAGAACATCTTTTAACTCGTGAATTAAGTACTGGATCTCAACATGCATTTTTTTCTTTTGTTTTCTTTTCTTTTCTCTTTCTTTTCTCTTCTCGTTTTTTCCTTCCCTTTTCTTTTCCTTTCTTTTCTCTTCTCGTTTTTTCCTTTTCTTTTCTTCTTTTTTCTTTTCTCTCTCTCTTTTTTCCTTTTCTTTTCCTTCTCGTTTTTTTCTTTTTCTTTTCTCTTCTCGTTTCCTTTTCTTGTTTTCTTCTCGTTTCTTTCTTTTCTCTTCTCTTTCTTTTCTCCTCATTTTTCCTTTCCTTTTCTTTTCCTTCTCTTTTTCCTCGTTTTCTTTTCTTGTTTCTTTTCTTTTCTTTTTTCCTTTCTTTTCTTTTCTCCTGCTGATAAATCCCAGAATGGACATCTTATGTAATTCTTAGTGCTTAATCTACGATTGAGGTTAGGTTAGATTAGAGTACCCTAACCTTACCTAACATGTGCCTAACCTAACCTACGATAACCTCAGTCACATATTAAACACTTTAAATTACATCAGGTGGCTAATCTCGAAGATCTTGTTTCTTGTTTTCAGTATTATTATTTTTCCCAAAGGTATTTACGATCCCCCTGCTCTAACCTGTCTGTGTCCATTTGCATTCGATTGATGACGTATTGTGACACATTAAACTTTGATTTCTGTGATATGTGAGTGTAGCTTAAATGACAATATTGATAATTTCTTTGATGCTTTAAATTTATTTTAGATATGATATTGTCTCCAAAGATGAATTAAATGGTGATAATTCTTCTTTTAATCACGTTTGCATATAGCTTTTTTTTCTTTCTTTCTATAAAGGCGGTCTATGAATGTTGAATAATTTTTGAGAAATGGTATATATTTTAGACAAACCTGTTGGACATTTATTAAACTTCATATTTTATTTAAAATTATTCAATTTAATTGATTCAGTATTTTTTTTTACAGAAGCTTTTGATCGAACTTTTGTTTGATTGTCAGAGTGAGTCAACTGTACCGTAATAATGATTGATAAGTAGAAACATTTAATTTGCTAGGTAATTATTATTCTTTTCTATATAACATTGAGAGTAGGCTAGGTCATCCTTAGAAATTAGCAGTAATCTTCTTGTAAGAGGGTGGCCGAGTCAAACCACACAGCTATTCACTAGGGGCCAAGCGCCATCCCAGTGCATTCTTCATAGCTCCCAGGGGATAGCAGCTCACTATAGTTCCCATCACCTGCACTTCAATGCTTGGGTCATCCACGGTGTAAAAGGGATAATGTCTTCTGTTTGAGACCCGAGAAGTTTAGATATTATACTCCCACAACTTTATATCGTTTTGAAGACAGTCAGATATAATTGGGTATACTGTTTGGGTTATCCACGCTGTAAGTAGATAGAGATCCTTTGCTGCTGTGATGCTTGATAGCCATAGCGGATTATTCTAGTAACTTTATTTTGTGTTAAACAGAGTCAAATATAATTGGTTACACTGCTTGGTACATCCACAATGTAATAGGGTAAAGTTCTTCTGCTTCTGTGAGGCTCGACAGCCATAGCTGGTTTACCCTCCACTTCAGCCTGAGTTAGATCTAGTGAGGTATTGTTGGTAACACTGCTTGGGTCATCCGCAAGGTAAATGGGCAAAGATCTGCTGCTGTAAGGCTTAACAGCCATACCTGGATAACCCCCAGCGTTTCTTATCATTTTAACTAGACAGATATAACTGGTTACAGATTATGGCGTTTTGACCAAGTTACTAAATGAAATCGAAAGTGTTTTTTCTAGATCTCTGCATATCGTTTGTTATGCAATACTCGATATGGCTTTGCTTATGCAAAGTCATCAGTACATTTCAGTTGGGTACCTCAGTTATGTCATTTCTGAAGGCCGCAAGTTTATCACCATGGGGAGAAAGTGTTGTTAATTGGTTATCGGGTGTTTTCGACGGATGAGGCCTTGATAAGTATGTACAATACAAAAGTAGTTGTCTATATAACTTTACTTTTTAGTTTGTGTTGAATTAGTGTATTGTCTCTGAAGTAATTTTATATTTGTTAGTTTTATGCATTTGTCAGTCTATTTAAGTTAATAGTTATTATATTTAGAAATGATTTAGTATCTTTGGAGTAATAGTAATATAAGAACATATCAGTGCGTTAACCCTTGGACTGAATATGTATATAACATTTGTCAATATATCTAACCTTATTTGTTTTCCATTGTGGATTAATTTGCTATCTTGCGGATTAATAGAAATGTATGAACAAATTAGTGTGTTACCTTTGGACTAAATATGCATATAACATTTGTTAATCTTTCTAATTTTATAGATATTGTTTTGAAATAATGTTATCTTTTGAACTAAGTAAAAAAGTGTGAACACATTATTTGCCAGTCTAACACTGCATAATTTTGTTCTGAATGAATTTGTTATATTTGGACAAAATATTGTAACAGTACTTAACATTTGTCTGGCTAATACTATGGTGTATTTTATTCTGAATAAAGTTGTCATCTTTTTACTAAATATAATTAAAATCGCCATTCTAGATGTCACACTTAGGCCCGATTTCTTAAACAGTGTAAAGCTAGGATACCATATTGTTAGTTAGCTAGACACACACAAATGGATTTCATAAGCGCATCTTCTGTTTACGGCTAGGATCCCTTTCGGGATCCTAGCCATACACAGAACCGCTTCAGATGCGTTTATGAAATCCATTTGTGTGTCTAGCTAACTAACAATATGGTATCCCAGCTTTACACTGTTTAAGAAATCGGGCATTAGTCCCCATTCGAATGGGTTTGGACAGTGACATGTTGGAACTGGGGGATGAAGGATAGATGACTTTCTTTAACTCACACGGTGTGATCGAACCCATGCTAGTTGCTTCCCGACTGGCCCGCTCTACCATTGAACAACCATGGCTCCAAAGTGTGACAGTTTATACCATACTGTGAGATTCTCGTTACAATGGTTTCAGACTCTTGTAACCTTATTACAAAGCCAGTCATATTTGGTACATTTATTTCTGATTTACGTATCACATCTACTGCCCATTCGAATGGGGGTGTACATAGACAGGGTGGAATTGGGGGATTAAGGCTAGATACTCTTCCAATCTCTCCACACGGCGGGATCGAACTCGCGAGTGTGAGGCTCACCATTTTCCAGCTGGCGTGCTATACCACTGAGCAGGTATCTACAAATGTTTTTGTGTAATAAGCTACATGATAAATAGTTTAGGATTATGATGACCAAGAAGCATAATAAACAGTATAGTAAAATTACTTCTGATAATATATGTGATTTTAGTTGATGGTCCAGCTCTCTCTCTTTTAGAAACCTCGGTGGCTTATCACACACAGCTGTAGACTCCTGTTCTACACGTCTCAGGTTCGAATCCCGACATGGTTAAAATGAAAACATCCTTATTCTATACAACATTTTTTGTATGTTTTATTAGTAATATAATTTATGATATTCTTATATGATTTGCTTTTGTATGTTTTTTATATTCATTTTTGAAGCTGTTTCGGAGTTATTAAGCTTATCGTGGTTTATAAATGCTTTTACGAAAATTTAGTCACAGTATTTGCCTTGACTCAGCCACTTCCTTATAAGGGTAAATATGTCTTATGTATACAGATAGATTAATATAGATCCAGTTTACACTGGGTGTAAACTTAGCTTATGAAACTTCATTCAAACATTTTTTTTTTAAATTTATATTTAATATCTAACAGGAAGAGCATCGATACGGATGAAAATATGTATTACAAACATAAAACTAATAGATTATAAAGAAACAGAGTTTATATATATATATATATATATATTATATATATATATATATATATATATATATATATATATATATATATTTATATAGATTATTTTTAGGAGAATTTCCAAATACCAGATGTGTCTTTAGCCCGATTTCTTACAGTGTAAACCTAGGATACCATATTGTTAGTTAGCTAGATACACACAAATCGATTTCATAAACGCATCTGACGTGGTTCTGTGTATGGCTAGGATCCCGAAAGGGATCCTAGCCATACACAGAAACGCGTCAGATGCGTTTATGAAATCCGTTTGTGTGTCTAGCTAACTAACAATATGGTATCCTAGGTTTACACTGTTTAAGAAATCGGGCCTTTTTGTTAACAAAGTGTGAATGGGGCACAAGTCCATTAATAGTGTTTAGCAAGAAATAAATGGGTGTGGCTACTACTGTTATGGGTGCAGTGAGTGCATGTGTGGTGGGTGAAGTGGATGCTTTTCTTGGCCTTTTGACCCCTGGCCATTTCTTAATGTTTCGCCATTAAGATTTGAAATTGAAGTTGCATTAGAGATTTAGTGTGTAATTACATACTTGACTTCCTCTTCCCTATTCGTACTCAACATTTCTCTCTCTCTCTCTCTCTCTCTCTCTCTCTCTCTCTCTCTCTCTCTCTCTCTCTCTCTCTCTCTCTCTCTCTCTCTCTCTCTCTCTCTCTCTCTCTCTCTCTCTCTCTCTCTCTATATATATATATATATATATATATATATATATAGATATATTTTTCCCGCACACACACACACACACACACACACACACACACACACACACACACACACACACACACACACACACGTCACCACCACCACCACTACTACTACTACTACTACTACTACTACTACTACTACTACTACTACTACTACTACTACTACTACTACTGTTGACTAAAGTGATCTCATATGAAATAAGAAATTGAATAAAGGATCAAATAAAAATGTGACACTCTACCACATATCTTTATTGTATGACACTAACACATCATATAGGCTCTCAGTAAGATCTAGTAAATTATTTATTCGGTACATATCTATAATTAAAGCTAGCCTCTGGGGAAGTAACCCAGCTTAGAGTGGTGACGGTCTTAAGCCCTGATAAATGGAGAGGGTGGTGTCGGGGAGGATCATCCTGCAATAAAGTTTCAGATAAAAGCCGGTGTATTTTAGTCAGCCATTGGAGAATCGTACCTACTTAGTTTGGGGCCGGTTTTAAGTCCACATAAATAGAAAGGACTAGCCCTTAGTAGAAAAGGGAGTTCGTGACGTAAAACAGAATCCAGGTGTCAGGAAGGCCATCGTGCCGTAAAACAAGCAAGAGGTTAGTGAGAAACTGCGACATCTGTAGACGTTGGAACAACTTTGTATAAAAAAGAAGAAAATAAGTATTTCAATATGTATTAATGTTAGTTTTAACATATCCTCTTGAATTTTTTAATTCTTAACTCTGTGTATTTCTCTACCTACATCATCACCGAATATTCGTGGATATTCGTTACACATCTTTACTATCCCTTCACATCTGACAAGTCACAACACTTACCATCTCTGTTTCTCTTTACTTCTTGTTTTCGTCTTGCCCAGGCCCGATGAGGGCAGATTTATTGATTTATTTATTTAATTTGCCCGTCCTGGTGTCACAATCATAAAATAAATATAAATAAAAAAATCTTCCATATCACAGATGAGATGTCCCATATGCAGTCTGTCATATACTACTCATCCAAGATAAAAGTTCAGGGTCGCAGTTTGTGATTACCGACCCATGATAAATCATCGTAGATAAGGCTGAGTCAGGGTCAAATTAGGAAAAATTAATTAGAGCAATTGAAATCTCACCTTTCTTTAGTGTCTCTCTTGAGTTAAACGTCTGGGATTTTTTCTTCTTCTGGAAATTCATAGCTGATATTGCAGTGTGAATGGTTTTTCTATTTAAAGGTACGGACACACTGCACGCGATTTGCATAGAGGATAGAGGGTACACGGTTGCCTAGCGGGCAGTGAGAGTGGCCATATTGCGTCGAGTACGTCCACTAATGTTTGTTCTTGCCCCCGACCCGTTAGGAAATTAACTACCTTTTTTGACACTTACATACCCAGAGACCCCGAATTTTATGCGTAGTTTTACCTTTGATTCGATTGTTAAGAGAATAAGTATGAAAAAGCTATATGAAATTTTCACCAGACAAGCATAACCTTTCAGTGACTGGTGATTTCATTATGATTATTTTTTTTTAATCCCAATATCTCTTAAGCACCCAAAACTGGTTATAATAATGTCTTGAAAATGTTGCAATATGTGTGTTTGTATGTGTCATTATATGCTTTTGCAAACCCTCTTGAAACTGGCCCCACACGCTTACAAAGATTCATATTCAGAATATTATTGCACACATCTTTCAGATTGCTTACTCCTCTTAAAGTAAACAATGCTTTATTGATCAAGGTCTTTCATTGTTTAAGAGAATGTTGGTGGGTATCACGGGCATATGATGCCCCCCTTTATTTGTGTTGCTAGGCTGTAGAACGTAGAATACCCCCCCTCCCTGTAATTGTCTTCTCTATTCATTCTTACTTTTTTCTTTCTTCCTGCATTATGCGTAATATATGTGATGTCTTTTGTGACAGAAGAGAAAAGTTTTTGATTTATTTGTTGTAGTTATTTCTATTTGTTTAGTCTGTTTTATATTTACTTATTTTTTTATTATTTCTTGTTTCTTTATTCCTATTATATGTATAATTTATGAAGATTATTGCATTAAAAAGAAAATGTATTTATCTGTTTATTTATTTATTTATTTAAATGTAGTTGTGTTTTCCCACAAATATACCATGAGAGAGAGAGAGAGAGAGAGAGAGAGAGAGAGAGAGAGAGAGAGAGAGAGAGATTATTTTATTTTATTTTATTTTATTAATTTATTGCGATAGAGAGAGAGAGAGAGAGAGAGAGAGAGAGAGAGAGAGAGAGAGAGAGAGAGAGAGAGAGAGTCATTGTATAAAATTAAGCATTTTTGCATGGAATGAAATAATATGAAGCACATCAGAGAGCAAAAGGAGTACCTGTATTTGAATTCAATTTACAAGAGGATTCTTCTTAATACCTTTATCATGATATCTCATTACTCATTACAATGAAAACTTATGTCGTCATTGCTTCTTGGGCTGTCTCTTGGTTTTATTAAAGTAGGTAGAGTGATAATGACCTGCTTGCATATTCATATATGGAGCCATTTTATTTGTGTAAAAAGCCTCCATATTTTATACTTGCCGAGGGTGCCGTTCTTTATGTTAATATTTAATGTTTATTAAATTTGTACTAAGGCGTTTGAGCCAACAGAGTGCGAAGCAGTGCCTAGTATTATACACGTGTTGGGAAGAGTAAGAAGAAGAAAAAACGCAGTAAAGAAAAAAAAAATCTAGGACATACCGTCTAGGATAGATGTCTGTAGCAAATGTGGCGTAAAAGTTGTTGCTACCAGCCGAATCCCTTTGACACGCAGGACATTGCTTGGGGGTCATCTGATACTGTCTCTCCCTTCTGGCTTAGCTGGCTGCTATGTTGCACATTCACTCTGCCAAGGTCCAGTTTTTGGTACCTCATTGTACGAAGCTATGCACTTGGTATTTTCTGCACATAGATCATCTTTGGCCCCTGGCCAGTTTCCAGTACCAATCCCGCGGATATACAGATTGGATATATGAACTTTGCAGAGTAATTTTTGCTCACATCATCCTTTGCAAAAGTCCGGTTTTCGGTGCCTCCTTATACGGAGAATCAAACTGAATATGTGCACGTAGTGAAGCAGTAAGTCGTCTTTTGCCTGCGTCCAAATTTCGGTATCTTCTTTCGCAGAGATAAAAACTGGATACTTGAGACTAATTACTTTTTTTGCATGGGTCATCATAAGCTAGCTTCCAATTTCGGTGTCTTCTTTCGCGGAGATAAGAACTAGATACTTGAGACTAATTTTTATTTTTATTTTTATTTTATTTTATTTATTTATTTATTTTTATTTTTTTATTTTTTTTGCATGGGTCATCATAAGCTAGCTTCCAATTTCGGTATCTTCTTTCATGGAGAATTAAATTGGATATTTACTGCTAGTGTAGTAAGTTTTTTTTTTTTGCATAGCCTATCTTTTGGCAAGGCTCGGCTTTCAATATCTTCTCAGAGAATTACTTTACATATTTGGTCTTAGTGAAGCATCTTTTTTTTCCCTCTCTCTCTGGATAACTCATTCCTTTTTCAGTATACAGTACTCATTAATTTCCTCCACCTTGATATACTGGATATTGGAACCAAATGAATGATTATTTCTTTATTGTATGGGTCGTGTTTTCTCAGCTTCCAATATTAGGTACCCTTTGCCAATTTTAGGTATCCTCTGCCATTGGAATAAAAAATGAATGTATGAGCTTCGTGAAGAAATATTTTTCCGTTGCTTTGCTCTTTGCTTCCAATTTTCGGTACTTGCTTGCTTGTTGGAAGGCAGGCATCTTCAAATTTCCACATACATGAACCTGTGTAACAATTTTTTTCACAATGAATAATTTTTTGACATTGTGTATTTGCTTATTTACAATGTAATTTCTATCTTTCGTTTATGTCAGTGATTCCCAACCTTTACACCTTGGAGGAACCCTTGTAATAATTTTTCATATTCCAAGAAACTCCTATATATAGTATACTAAAATATATATTATTTTTTAAGAAAAGTTCTTGAGTAATATAATTCATATGAAATTTACAATTATATAACATAAGAGTTCATACTAATAAGTCAATAATGTTATGACTTACTGTCATTTTGTAATAACACATAATGAAATTACGGACCCCTGGTGATAGTCATCGGAACCCCGGTTGGGAATCACTGGTTTAGGGCATAGAAGGGATTTTGGTTGGAAAACCCAAAGCAGATCTCTAGGATCTGAGTCTCTGAGAGAATTAAGATGGGTATGTTAGGACTGAGAGTAACAATGTTGAATGAGTGTTTGTTTCAAGTTGGCCAACCCTGCAAGGGAATTCGTGGTTCTGGTGTACACACATACATACACGCACACACAATTCGCAAGATCAAGTGT
>JAXCGZ010015887.1:0-12500 GCA_037179515.1 Halocaridina rubra | reverse complement strand
TTTATTGCATTGTATTTCTATATTTAAGAAATCCTTATATATTTTTTAATAATTCCGAAGAAAATAGTCAAACATATAATAAAATTATTAAAATTCTCGATAAGGAAATGCAATATCCTTCATATATATCAATATCTGTTATAAAATTTTATTACGTTTAATATATATATATATATATATATATATATATATATATATATATATATATATATATATATATATATTATATATATATATATATATATATATATATATATATTATTATATATATATATATATATATATATATATATATATATATATATATATATATATATATATATATATAATTATACGTTCTTGGTCGTTCTAAAGCTAATTAGGAAATTAACTAACCACGGATCACTAATTCCAAGTTACACGATTCCAGTGCAAAGCGGGAATCTCAGCACCCGGCATACGCGCACTCGCCAAAAACCCATTTATTGTACTTACGAAAGTTCAAAGAGTGAAAGCTCCTAAAAGAGAGGGGGTTGGGGGGGAGGAAGTGTGACCATTGCTTCAACCTCTTTAGAAGTAATTTTAAAAAAGCGCGAGTCATACTCACTAATGTGCGATATGGGTTGCAGCGATTGTAATGAGGTTTTTGCCATACTTTATGGGGTGGAAATTTTTTTTTTAAATTTTGAAAAGTTCCCAGAATTTGCTGTTATTAAGTTTGCCGTTTTATGTGTTACTATTGATCCCCATTGTGGGGTGGGCACATGCTAGTTTGAGCTGGGGGATTGAGGCTGGATGACCTTCCTATCGCCCCGCCGTGGGTTCGAACGTGGGACTATCACCTCCCAAGTCGAGTAAGCTACTGATTACGTTACGGCGATTCCCAGTTATACAGCTTAAAAAGTAATTTAGAGAGAATGTAAAAAAAAAAAAAATTAATAGTATCAGGAGTATGTATGGTTTGGAGTGATTTTCAGTGAGTTTCGTCGACTTTTTTTAAATATTTTCATTATAATTTTCCCAGCAAAAAAGACCAAAATTTGCTGCTATGCCTTTTAAAAGTTAATATAAATGCGTTGGTCCTTCTAAATAATATGTAGTATTGGTTGCAACTATTGTGACGAGTATAGGTAGCTCAGTGGTAGAGCGCCCGAGTCAAAGAGCGCCTGGCTTGAATTTGAGTACACCGCGGGACATAAGGAAAGCCATCCATCGTATGCCCACTAACTCCAAGATGTTTGTGTCCACACCATTCGATCGGGGACTCATTGTGGCACATAAGACTATGGATTATAACGAGAGGTCAATAAATAGTGTTTTTTTTTATTCATCAAAATGCTGTTGAGAAGACCCTTTATAAATAATATTAAAAGTTTGGGTCATATTTGGTAATTTGCACAGAAGTAGCAGTGATTTTCCTAGTTTTGCTAATTTTTATAATATGGGCTTAACTTATTTTTAATTTGTCTCTTAAGGCCAGAAATGCAGTTAAGAAAAAGATTGGATTTAATTTTAGAATGCACCGGCCATACTGTGACCAATGTGTGATATGATTTGCTGTGATTATGATGAGTTTTGTATTTTTGCTGTTTTTACCACTTTAAATATAATTTTAAATATCGTTTGTCATGCTAATTTTTTTGCAACATGCATTAAAGTGATGTATGAAAAATGTTTCCAAGTGGCCAATTTTTTCCCTAAAAACTCGACCAAAGAAAAGATTTTGAAACTTTTGATCACACTGACCAGTTGTTACCTAGTAATGCAGTCGTTATAATGATTGTTACTGTTGCAAATGGTCTAAATTCTTATAAACTTTCCATGAAAATTTTCCCTCATATCTCTCACTCCCGGCCCATTCCAAGTAATTGGGAACTTCTATTTTATATGGTAAAATTCCTCTCTAATTTTTTCTTTGAGAAAAAAAAAGCACCATAACCCTGTTCTGTTACTCCCAATATATTTCAAATAATATTCATTGCGTTGGCCATACTGATCTTTTACAGTATAGTTTTGATTTCAATGATTTTTAAATAGGAGAATCAATATAATTAGTCAAAAAATAGAGTTGCCATTTTGAATGATCAATAAATAGGATTACCAATTTGAATAGTCATTAAACAGGGATGCTAATTACATTATTAAACAGGGTTGCCAGTTTAAATTTTCATTAAATAGGATTTCCAGTTGAAATTATTAAGAAATAGGGCTTGCAAATTATGAGGCTATTAATTTGGTTTTTCACTTTATATAGCCTAGTTATAAAATGGAGTTGTCAATTGATATTGTTATTAAATACGGGTGCCATATTAAATAATCATGAAATTGGATTGCCAATTAATATGTTTATTAAATAGGGTTGCCATATGAAATAGTAATTATTTTGTAGTGTTTCTTTAAAACTACCTAGAAATATGTTTTTATCTTTCAACAACAATTGTTAAGGTGATTTCCAAAATCTTTGATCCTGCCTATAATTGACAGTATAATATTAGTTGTAATTTTATTTTATTTTTTATTTCATGATTGTGACACCGGGACGGCCCCCCCCCCAAAAAAAAAATCTACCCTCATACGGTCTGGGCACGAAGAAAACAAAAAGTAAAGAGAAACAGATGAGTGCTGTGACTTGTCAGATGTGAGGGGATAAGAGATGTGTAGTGAATATCCAAGAATATTCGGTGTTGATGTAGGCATAGAAAGAGAACCGTAACTGAAGGGAGACTTAACATCGAACTGTCCTTAGAAGTGTTCCTAGTTTTTTTTTTTTTAAACAAGTTTTCCTCGCACATAACTGACTTGGAACACTAGTGTTGGTCGAGTACGTCGACTGTGCATTACATAAAACTATTCTAAGTTAATATGTTTAAGTCACTATTATTTCTAAGTGTTATGAGACAAAGGAAGGCCCTTAATGCAACTAAGAGAACGCCTATAGGCCTATGCGTGAAATTCTATATAATGCCTAAAGAACTAAATAAGTCAGTTCTTCATTAAACTTAACTATGGAATTTAGTGTTACATCATAAAACTTAAATATGAGACTAAAATACCGCCCTTTTATGCAAAGTAAGGCCGCTTCAAACCAAAGTAGCACGTCGCACGTGGCATGCCACGTGCGAAGTGCTACTTTGATGTGAAAGCGGCTTAAGAGAGCGCCTGTGTGCATAAGATTCCATGTAATATCTGAAGAACCAAATAAAAAAAATATTTACTTTAAATATAAGTAATGAATTCATTGTTACTGTATATGTAATACTTAAGAGTGAGGCTATAATCATTCCATTTTATATGCATATGAAGGAGTGTCTACGTGCGCGTCTCCACGTAATGCCTAATAGAGCCATAAAAGGAAATCAGATCCTCTTTTATATATATATATATATATATATATATATATATATATATTATATATATATATATAGATTAATTTGGTACTCAATAAGTATAATCAAGAAGATCATAGGGTGACCCTGATAAAAATTGTCGGATCAATCTGTACGAGTTTTCTAATGTGACCGCGGCTTAGAGTAATATATACGTTGCACCACTTGCTTTGCTCTCATTACTAATTGCTTTTCCCGTATGTGTGTGTGTACATGTGTATTTGTTTTATGTATGTGTATGTTGTAAGTGTATATATAAGTGTACATGTATATGTTTTTGCATGTATTTGTTTGTGTATGCGCTTGTTTATATTACAAGGAAGATGATAAAGAATATTATTTTGGTGTCTTTGAAAGTGTGAATGTTTGTGCTTGCTTGTATCCTTATGTATGTACGTTTGTGTATATATGAGGGGGAAGAAGATGAAGCAACATAATTTTAGTGACATGGAACATGCATGTATGTATGTATGTATGTATGTATGTATATATGTATGTATGTATCGGGGGGACAAGATGAAGCAAGAGTGTATATTATTGCAGTGTCATATGCGTATATTATTGTCTTCGAAGGGCGTTCAATTGCGTATGAGACAGAACGGATGAAGAAATGAGAGAACGCTTCGATGCCTTCTCCACGTTTTACGCCAAGTGCTTCTGCACACATTGCGTACACACGTGTTCATATGAACGCTTTTTTTTTTAATTATTAATCTTGAATTAGTTTTATGGAGCTAAGGGTGTGAAATCTGTCTGTATCTGTCTGTCTATCTATTTATCTGTCTGTCTCTCTATCTCTGTTTACTTGTTTGTTTATTCAATTATTAGTTTTTCTGTATTAGGGATTTAGCAATTTTTTTCTTATATGCACCATTATTTTTATACTAGCTGAGAGATAGAAAGATAGATAGATAGATAGATAGATAGATAGATAGATAGAGAGAGAGAGAGAGAGAGAGAGAGAGAGAGAGAGAGAGAGAGAGAGAGAGAGAGAGAGATTGATTCAATAAATCACCATAATAATTATAATAATAATAATAATAATAATAATAATAATAATAATAATAATAATAATAATAAAAATAAAAGTAATAATAATAATAATAATAAGAAGAAGAAGAACAGCAAGAGTATTAGCGTCAACAATAAAAATAATGATAATCTTTGACTGTACCTTGGCAACTCCGGACAAGATAATGGTCTTTGTAATATAACGCACACAAGAGTAAAGTACCCGTAGGTGCTGTGTCAGCGTACGTCGTTTAATCAAAATGTAACGCCCTTCTGCGCGCTCTGTTGTGCCTTTGCCTCCCATTGTCTCTCTTGGAATAAGGACTCGACTGTGTGTACATGGGTACGAATGGCGTAACAGAATGACTTAGGAAAATGGATGCGCTAAATTCGGAAATGGGTTTGAAAGTTTGAAAATGATTTTGAAAGTTTAGAGAGTTGTTTTGAAAGTTTCGGAAATTGTATTGAAAGTTTTAAAAATTATCCTGGGAGTTTTGAAAATGATTTTGAAAGTTTTGAAATTATTTTGAGAGTATTGGGAGTTGTTTTGAAAGTTTTGGAAATTATTCTGGGAGTTGAAAATTATTTTGAAAGTTTTGAAAATGTTTTGACGGGGATTCTAAGATATGTATAGAGTGTTTGAACATATTTAAAATATTTGAAAGTGATTTGGAAAGGCATAGAAATAGTTTGAAAGATACTGTAAATGTTTTATAGTGTATGAAAATGTGTGAAGGATTTGAAAATGGGTTTGGAAGATTTGGAAATGTTAGACAGTTATATATAATATAATTGATATTTTTGAAATTTGAAAATATGTTAGAAAGATTTTATTTTTTTTGACAATTTTATTATATACGAAAGTGCAGAAAAAAAAATATTTTATGCATTTTCAAATATGTGTGACTACATTTGCAATACTGATTATGAGTATGACGAATCTGAAGAAGTGTATGAAATATATATATGTATGAAAGATGTGTTAAATATATATGAAAGATTCAATAGAAATGTATAAGCAGTTAATAAAAATGCATCATGTTTAAGTGTGTGTATTTTTTAAATACATAACATCATCAAACCAAGATTCAAGCTCACAGCGCACTGACACCCCATCAGTATACATAATCACTTATCCTGTTACCATCACTATATGTTAGATATGTAAAAGACCTCTCAACTAACTGCCTGAGCAAGGAATAAATTCTTCCTACTCTAGCATGTTTCTGTTACGCTCGCTTCTCGCTTCTTAGCTTCATTTGAGGCTTATTTAATTATCCTCCTCGTATTGTGACCATCTACTAAGCACCGTTTTATGTGTTTCAATTAGCCCTCATTCGAATGAGGGTGGACACTTGACATGTTGGAGCTCGGGATGAAGGCTGGATGCCCTTCCTAACGTCTCATGGTAAGTTCGAACCCCGTTACTCACTCTCCGACTCGCGCACTCTACCAGTGAGCATATTCAGGATTCAAAAATATACACCATCCCATGTGTAAATAAATGAAGCGCATAAATACCTCAGACCAGGATTCGAGCCCACAGAACACATATGTTACAGCAATATACCTAAGTTACAGACTTGATTACTAGATGAAGGTTAAAAAAGTAAAAGAAAAAAAAATACTTTGCCATCTGGGGAAAAAACCCACTGCCATCTGCTAGGCAAGGGTAAGAATGTACTCTACTGAATATATATAGCCACTCTTTTCCCACTTTCCAGTCTCATGTGTGGTTTTTCTCTTAATTAATTCATACTGTAGGCACGTACAGCATTCAGAATCATAAAATAATCATATCTGTAAAGGAAGGAAATTTTGCAACGTCTTTAGGCCAGGACTCGAACCTTCAAATGTTGTTTATATTTGTTATATAATATTGTTGTGTATTTACGTATTTCTACAGGATAGTCTTATCTTACTACAGTATCCTTGTGAATTTTCCTATTTCTTTTTTGGTTTTGATAGTAACGTTGCTGGTAGTTCCCCGTTTTCTTATCTTGAACCATCTCCAATGGTAAAAGCCTAGAGCGTTCAGTGTCACCATTTTCCAGGCCTGAATTCTGGAAGGTGCATTTCCAGTTATATATCCAGGAAAAAGGTCATTGTACATATGACGTATATCTCCCATACTGTACTCTGTAGAAATATACCTATAGGTACGTTTATGAGTATGGGTACATCTATGGGTACAAAGATGATGTCCTTAAATAAAGAGAGCTTATGATGCCATCTCAGTATTCTCTTTTTGCTCTCCGCCGAGTTCAGACTTACATTGCTGACCTAAGAGGATAGTTATTGGAAAGCATACCATCCCAAGAATAGATAAGTTGATATAGAAATTACTACTACTACTTATTATAATAATATTAATATTTTTATTATTATTATTATTATTATTATTATAATTATTATTATTATTATTTTAAAAACAAATATATACTACTAATATATATATATATATATATATATATATATATATATATATATATATATATATATATATATATATGCATACACACACACACACACACACAGGCACACACACACACACACACACACACACACACACACTCACACATACATACAAGTGTAGAGCTGCAAGTCCGGCTTTGTTGCTCTTATCCAAGCCTGAGTATGTGAATTTATAATAATATTTTTGTCTCTTCTTTTCAGGTGAGAAAGAAACGCGTCTATTTGCTGTCGCCAAGATAGTGTAGAGTAAGTGCAGTATAATTAATGGCCTTTCGGCATATTTTCTTTAAGCTATTTCTTCTATAAGCTATTTCTTAAACCTTGGTCGACATTTCAGCTTTTTTGCACTATATACGTTTTGTATTTATTTCTTTATGTATTTAATTATTTTTCGATTACTATAAACAAAACAAAAAGCTTGCAGTTAGTGATATTATTATTATTATTATTATTATTATTATTATTATTATTATTATTATTTTAAATATTGTGGTATATATATATATATATATATATATATATATATATATATATATATATATATATATATATATATATATATATATATATATATATATACACACACCCACACACACACACACGCTACATATGTACGCCCTATCTCCATTTTAAAGTGTCTTTCAAATATCTCACAACAATGATACATATCTCTTAAGTATCTGGAAGTACGAGTCATGCATATTTGTTTGTTGGCGTATATGTGTATATTTTATGATGTACACCATTGTACTTGTCATTGTTCAGTACACTTTAGGTAAATTGCACGACATTACTTCAAATATTATCATTATTCTATGTTTATTACCTCGTTTTTTTACAACAGTGAGATGTATGTTGTGGTATGTGTTTGGTAAATAAAAGCAAGCATTGCTAGGCTAGATATGTTTTTTAATTTTATTTATTTTTTTATTTTTTATTTTTTATTTATTTGTTTATCATTATATTGTATTTATTATCCAAATGGTTTTATTTCGTAGAGATAAAAGCTTGCAGTTATTGATTCCTGTTATTTATTTTAGTTTTATTATCATTATTCAGTTTTATTGAATATTTTTTTTTTATTAACATTGAGATGTATATTATGGTTTTATTTCGAGTAAAATGAAGAATACAAATTATGTCAGATTAGTTTTTTGTTTTATTTTATTGTATTTATATATTGTTCTACGAAGTTTTTATTTTAAATAATATTGTCAGTTGATTAGGAACAACGTTCAGAGTTTTGTGACAAGCTTTTATTGTCATAATAGAGATAAAAATTTGGTTAGATGTGTTATAATCACACACACACACACACACACACACACACACACACACACACACACACACACACACACACACACACACACACACAACACACACAACACACACACACACACACACACACACACACACACACACACACACACACACATATGTACCTGTATATTTTTCATTTGAAGTGCAAACCTTATGAAATAAACATTTTATTCGTATGTGATAACTTAATTTTTTTTTTGTTATATGTTGTTTTTATTTTTCCGTGTTTCCGAGACTTGATATGTATTTATCTACCTTCAGCCATGCTACCTGTAGGCCTATTAACTACCTGCATTCCCATCTACCTTCTTCCAAACTACCATTAGCCTATTAACCACCTGCAACTAGTCTACCAGCATTATCGTCACTTTTAAAATATGTTGATTATCATGCAAGAAGCTCTACCTCAAAACCTCAGAATGTTCATTAGCACAACTAGGCCAAGCTTGGTTTCTGAGCTCACTTTAGCCACAACGACCAATGTTTAATATTGACTATAAAAAATACAAAAACAACTATTTAGATAAAGTGAAAGGTGATGAATGCATAGAGGAGGTATATACATGTAGTATATAAATAGATAAAATATATAGATAAATAAATATATAAATAATTGAATTAATAGAAATAAATAAATAGTTGATTGCTGTTTCTGTATTGATAGAGGGATAAAGATAGTTAGATAGATAATTCGAGATAGATAAATAGATAGATAGAGATAGATAGGTAGATATATAGATAGATAGATAGATAGATAGATAGATAGAGAGAGAGAGAGAGAGAGAGAGAGAGAGAGAGAGAGAGAGAGAGAGAGAGAGAGAGAGAGAGAGAGAGAGAGAGAGAGAGAGTTATCACACTGTTACACTGAAAAACTTTTAAGGCTCGTTTAATAGGTTATCTAAACTGCTAATTTGCATATAAGTCTAGTGCAAAAATATGGAAAGTAAAAAGTAAATTCCTGAAAGAGTAAAGTACGAAATAAAACACATATAGTGTTTACATTCGAAATAAAACTGGGTGGAAAAAGGTCGTCTTTATCAGACATAAAACTTATGATGGAGGAAGTAATGGCAGAAATCTCTGGACATAGACCAGGATAAAATGTATCCAAATCTAAAAGGCTCAGAAATTTAAGTTGTGATTGAATTTGTTAAATATATCCTGGGTAATATGATACGAGTAGAAAATAAAAATAATACAATAAATAATAACCACAAATCGAATTGAATTGGATAAGAAAACGGAAGGAGGAAGCTCCGTTTCAGTCTCAAAATGAAGAATTTTCTCCTAGTTGTTGCTCTGGCAAACTTCCAACCAACATGACGTTAGTTGATAGGGTGGATGGGTGGGTTGTTGGGTTGTTATTATTGTTGTAGCTGGATGGGAGAGGGTGGGAAGGAGGGAAGGAAATGTCTAGATGATGGAGGAAGGGGGTTTATGTTGAGGGTAAAGACAAGAGTGAGATGCTATTCTTCCTGGGTAGAAAAAACTGGACACTGGGTTTGGGTAGCTGGTGAGAAGGTTATCATGTTTACATCAGGGGAATGTATCTCTTGTCTCCCTTATTATGCGTCTGCCCTTGTTTGTTTTATGCGCAGTTTACCAACGCCTCCTCTCATGTCCGTCCACTCCTTCTACGACCTCTCCTCTGTCGCTGCCACTGTATATTAGATTCCTTCGGCTGTAATGAATACTAATCTGTCGTCAGGAAGAGAGTTTTAGACATTTGTAGTACTTCCCAGGTTTCTTGTCCTCTCCATAGTAGTATTTCCTCAATATGTAACTTTCCAGTTGACAATTTAGGTAGTGGGACCTATCAGCTGACCAAACTTCGTATCCTACACATATTGGAAGAAGAAGAATTTTACATGTGTAATACTTCGCAGGTTTCTGGTCCATGGCTAACGGTCTTATTAGTCGTATTTTCTCATTATATTACTTTCTAATGAACAATTGTAGGTAGTGGGACGCATGATCTGACCAAGCCACGTGTCCTGCACCTATCAAAAGAAGAGTTTTAGACTTGTAACTTTTCACGGACCTCTTGTCTAACGTTTTCAGTTCCTTGCCAGCTAACTTTATTGTGATCAGTTTAGGGAGTGGGGCCTATGATCTGGCCAAACTTAGTGTCCTGCACATACCGGGAAAAGAAGAAGAAAAAGACATCTCTCCTCCACCTCTCTCTTACTCCCTCCTACCCTCCTCTTTTGGTGGAGAAGTTGGAGATGTCGCCAAGGGATGAAGAAAAGAGCAGAGGGGACTAAAAGACAATCGTCATTGTTGATAAAAGGGACAAGCCGTCTAAAAACCCGCTCCAAAAGACGGATGAAAAATAAGAGGACTTTTGAGAGTCCGTTCATCATGAGGTCGGAAAAGCCTTTTCATCTTCCCATATAAGTGGGTAGTACTTGAAAGTAGAGTATCCGGCAATTTTCTTTGGTGAAAGCGAAGAGTTTATTTATACGGTATTATTTTCGTTATTTCTTCGTTATAGGTATGCATCTCATGATTGCTATCTTAGGGGTAGGATTATTATTATTATTAGTAGGTACATCGTTTTACCTACCATAACCTAAAATAACCTTACCTAATTTCTCCAGAGTTCCCTACAGATAGCTAAAAAGTACCTTATTTTCAATTAATTTGCATTAATTTTTTTTTTCTGTTGGGAGAGTGGCTTATCAGCGAGACACTCGTTGTCTCCATATTAAAATATGAAAATGTATCTTTATTTAGACCTCGTGCTGTTCCATTTCATAAGACCAAAGTATTGGCGGTCCACTGCAACCATTCTCAGCCAGGGGTACATATACCCCTTGAGTGATTAAAATTTATAAAACAGGAGGTGAATATGTCTGAAAATCTAAAATAATATACTGTACCCTGTCAGAAAAAATATTTAAGAAGGTAATTATTTACAACTAAGTAAACTGAATTAGTCATCATTATAACTTGTAGGCGACCAATAATAATAATAATAATAATAATAATAATAATAATAATAATGGAATTGTCATAAAAGAACAAATAATGAAAAACAAATACAAAAACTGGAATTATAAGATATTCAGACAGGTTGCAATTCGAGGAAACGGAAACTAGTACTTGAGTTATGGTTTCCGATGATCTTAAAAAAAGAGTTGCATTAGAAAAAGTTGCCCCTAGGTTATGACGTCATCTCTTAACCCCCTCTTCGCCCACTTTTTGCCTCCTGTGGGCGCATTCCTGTTGCAGCTCCCGGATTAGAGAGAGAGAGAGAGAGAGAGAGAGAGAGAGAGAGAGAGAGAGAGAGAGAGAGAGAGAGAGAGAGAGAGAGAGAGAGAGAGAGAGAGAGAGAGAGAGAGAGAGATTCTTACTGATTCACTTATATTTTTATATAATTGCAATAACGTTTTATAAGTTTTTATATATTTAATTTAATCTAGTTTTCTTTGCTATCAAACTGTACTTGTCAAACTATGTTAGTTATTATATACTTACAGGCCTGATTATTATTATTATTTTTATAACAGTAATTATTATAATTATTATTATTATTATTATTATTATTATTATTATTATTACGATTATTAAAATGATTGTTCCGGTTTTACGTCACGGATTCCCTTTTCTACTAAGGGCTGGTTGCCTTCTTGCGAAGGACATGTTTTGGCAGATTATTATTATTATTATTATTATTATTATTATTATTATTATTATTATTATTATTAGTTATTATCATTATTCAGCAAATACATTACTCTTTAAAGCTTTACACAGAAAACACTTTAATTAAGTATCATGGTCCCGATGTCTTTAACATCACAGGAAAATATATCTCTACTGATCACGCCCACTTGTTTATTCTTTTTTTAAATCGCCCAAAAGGTTTACATGTGCCAACACCTGCCCGAACAAAAATCTGAAATTGCATTTAAAATAATAAAATACAGATACACATGCACATAAAAACATACACACAGATATATATATATATATATATATATATATATATATATATATATATATATATATATATATATATATATATACACACACACACAACAGCACACACAGGGAGTAAGCACGATCGAGTAAACAAACAATTACTTGCACTTACAAACGCACACACCCCGTTAAAGAGACCCTTCCTCATTTGGAAAATATAGCCAAAAATTAGCTACGAAAGTTTGAATATATAAATAGCCATATTCTGTAAAATAAATATGATCTAGTGGGTGGGCTGACAGTATTATGTGACTCTTAGTGGAAAATTAGCCGTAATTTTTTCCTGGTTTTCTTGGATTTTTAATCCTCTTTTTGAGATAAAACTCTCGAAAGTGGTTGATC
>JAXCGZ010015886.1:0-40985 GCA_037179515.1 Halocaridina rubra | reverse complement strand
TGTTGTCAAAAAAAAATAAATAAATAAATAAATAAATAAATAAAAATAAAAATATATATATATATATATATATATATATATATATATATATATATATATATATATATATATATATATATATATATATATATATGGGGGGGGGCGTTATTCGCGAATCCCGAATATTTTACTATTATTTTGGGGGGGCGTTATTGCAATTTCGCATATAAAAAAATCACGTATAAAAGGAACAAGGTGTACTTGTTTTATCAATAAAATAATGAAAATTTTAATATTCACTAAGTCACGTAGGTGAGAGCCTTTGCGTTTTCCGAAACACTGATGCCGGTATCGTATTTTACGTGGTGCAATACTGTTTACTATATTTTACTGTTCTATTATTCTTAGGCTAAGAAATATGTTTTTATTATCAATAAAATCATGAAACTACTGGAAATATAAATATATATGCTAGCTCACGTAGCTATCGGACACTATTTCGCATGATGCAATACTGTGAGTTATACTGTATGTACGTATATCTAAATTTATGTTTTTTACTATATTTTACTGTTTTATTATTCGTAGGCTGGGAAATAATTTTTTTTTTATCAATTAAATAATGAAATTTTTTTTTTTCAATAAAAAATGAAAATACTGAAAATTTTTATTTTTTCAATACAGTGTTACCTCACTTATCGCGGTAGTTCGGTTCCGGGACCAGGCGCAAACCAGGAAATCCGCGGAGTAGGATCAGCCTATCTGTACAAAGATATTTTAACTTATTACGTTTACACTGTATAAACCCTCCCTGTACTGTTAAAAAAACACCCTTTACATTATAAATAACAGCAAGCAACGTAATTTTTTTATGAAAGTGATAGGAAAACTTACCGTGAATGAGGTGATGATGACTCGACATACATAGGTTCCATATTTTACAATAATTTTTACGTTTACGTAAAATAGCGGCTGACATCCACAAATTTTTTTCCTTCTTTCAACATATCTAAGAGTTTCACTTTATCTACAATGGTTAACATTTTCCTTTGCTGCTTAGGCTCACTACAAGAAGCCTTAGAAGATGAAGGATGCTTGGGAGGCATTGCAAAGGTTAAAATATGCGAGTAAAAAAATCACAAGGAAAACACATTGATAATAATAAGCACAACGTGAATGGCGCACACGAGTGAGGCGAGACAATGGAAGATGGTGGAAGCCTTTGTCCGAAACGCTGATAGCGGTATCGTATTTTACATATTGCAATACTGTTAGTATTTATGTTTTTTACTATTTTTTACTGTTATATTATTCTTAGGCTAAGAAATACGTTTTTTTAATCAATAAAATCATGAAACTACTGGAAATATAAATATATATTCTTGCTCACGTAGCTTCGACCCCAATACATTGTACGCTATCGAACACAAGCAAAACGTTTAATAAGCACAACTTGAACGGCGCACACATGAGTTAGACTGAACGAGTCTTTGTCCAAAACGCTGATAGCGGTATCGTATTTTACATGTTGCAATACTGTTAGTATTTATGTTTTTTACTATTTTTTACTGTTTTATTATTCTTAGGCTAATAAATACGGTTTTTTTTATCAATAAAATCATGAAACTACTGGAAATATAAATATATATGCTAGCTCACGTAGCTGCAACCCCAATACATTGTACGCTATCGAACACTATTTCGTATGATGCAATACTGTGAGTTATACTGTACGTACGTATATCATTCAGTTATTAGTACAATGTATATTAATTTAAAATTCATCTACTTATTTGATGATTGTACAAAATCTATTGTATTTATTCATAGTAATTTGGACCAAATATTCCTTTTGTAAAGATTATACTGTACTTTTCAAAAGAGGTGGTCAATAAACATATCTATCTATCTATCTATCTACATTTATGTTTTTTACTATTTTTTTACTGTTTTATTATTCGTAGGCTGGGAAATGATTTTTTTTTATCAATTAGATAATGGAATGTTTTTTTCAATAAAAAAAAATGAAAATACTGAGAATTTTTTTTTTAAATATTTTAATATTTTTGCATATACCCATGAAATAAAAAAATAATTTATCCCAAAAATAAAAACCGCGATAGAGTGAGAAAGCGAACCAAGAAACGCGAATAACCGGGGTAACACTGTATTTTAATATTTTTGCTTATACCCAAAAAATAAAATAATAATTTATATAAAAAAAAAATAAAAAAAAATAAAAAAAAAATGCACACACACACCAAGGAACACTGTATAGTGAGATTTATAATGGGTCAGTGGAAGCATGTATAGACAGCTGGGTTTCATATAGGAGGAGGTTAAGGAGGAAAGTACCCAAGTGCTGTTCCACAGACGAAAGATTAGAGTTCAGCCCACAAATGTTAGAATAGTGAAGAGTGAAAGAAGCAGATCTATTGGGAGGTGCAAGGTTAAGGCCAGAACCATTACTACCACGAGGTGTGTCTGCCCTCAAGCCAATAGTGGAGTCAACAACACGATCCCCGGAGATTCTTCGCACCCCTCTATGCCGGGTACTGGGGGCCATTAGCTGTGGACCTTCCATAAATAATAACATATGTGAGGAAAAGATAGAAAAAGAGACATGTGGGGAATGTTGTGACATGTCAAATGTAATGGAATAGCAAGAGATGTGTAATGAATACGCCAGAATATTCAGTGTAAATGTAGGCATGAGGAAAGAACCATCCTGAAGGAAGATTCAACCAGGAACTGTCTGGACCAGTCCTAGTTGCATCCTAATACTTTCAGTCGTAGTCTTTCAACGGGCAGCTGGTGCCATGGCCAACCTACTAATCATATTATGGGCAAGCTTTATGACATTCCGGGACATATAAGGCATTTTTCATCTTATTTCGGGCCAAATCTTCTCTTAAACAATGTCAAATTTACTTACCTAATATTTTTAGCTACAGCACTTATATACCTGCAATATCTAAATAAAGAAATTAGATAAAAAAATAAAACTATATCTGGGCCACATGTCATATTTATTCTTTATTTACACACTACCAGTATACAACTGCTGTAGCTAAAAATATGTAAGTAAATTTGACATTCTTTAAGTGAAAATTTGGCCCAAACAGGATGAAAGAAAATTATCTTACGTTGCCCCAAAATATCATAAAGGATGCCCATATATGCTGCAAACTATACAGTGAATTAAATCAAACCAATGTCAAGTTCGGAGTAAGGTTTCAGGTGCAGCATTATTTTTATACAGATTACTGTATAGGTGGCTGCAAATGAAAGTAGTAAATGCATTGCCATATCTTCACATTGCAATGTCTCAGAATCCATTTTACATATGCTGTATAAAATAAACAAATCAATGCAAAACATGGCTATATTCACCATTTACTAGAAACAAATAATAGTAATATAATAACTAAGCATTCTACCTGCAATCTCAGTCCATGATTTTCTTTTTTCTGTGCTTTCAACTGCGACTCCAACAGAGAAGGCTCTCTCATGGATTCCTCTAACACCGATAGATCTGATGATGTGTTTTCTCTAGCAGATGAACAACTGAAATATGAGTGGAGATGTCAGGAGAAGTATTAGCATTTAAGAAGTGTAGCTGATTAATCTTTAGATGTTGATGTAAAAAATAACTGGAGAGGCAAATATAAAAGCTGGCTTTTATAATTCAAGTCTGAAGAAAAAATGAAGAAAGGGAAAATTTCACTCTTATAATATCTTGAGTTGATGACCTAAAATGCAAATGGAGAAGACTGAAAAAAAAAATCGTTTTTATATGTACTAGGAGGATCAGTGACATATTTCAGATAACCAATACCATTTACGTACAATTCAGCATTTACCTTGCTTATGACCATTTGTTAACATTTTCTACAATTTTATGAAATTCTATTAAAAAAAAATTTAGACACCTGATACAGAAGAGAGGTACATAATCTAAGACAAAAATTACATAATAAAAATTATGACATTCTTCAAATGTGATAAAATAGTCACATTAGCAGAAACTAAAAAAAAAAAAAATTAAAAGCATTAAGTTTCTTCATGATAATTGGAAGCTGTTAGTTATCTGGCAACATGTTATGAAATTAAAATAGCCTCAGCACAGGAAGTGCAACCTTCTTTTCATACAGATTAAAATTAATATATTGTTCTGCATTATCCAAAACTTTAGACTGGCAATGATCTTAAAATAAATGAAACACTTTATCAAAGTATTATGCTGTAGCTAAGATCTTAATTACTGTAAACTATTTTGGCATCCATCAAAATATTCCTACACATAGTAATATAATATCAATGTAAAAGGCTTCAGTATCTTTCCATGGGTAACATTATATACCAACTGGATGTAACTCCTTTTTACTGTTGTAGGTAAAAATAAATACAACATAAACAGACCTTGCATATTTTTCTTTGCTCCTGCTATAAGTAAAACCCAAGAATGGCAAATTCTTGCCTGTAAACCCTTGACGGGTACGGAATGCATCAACATCAGGCAGTCTCTTCTCATTTTCAAATTCTTCAAAATTGCTGGTGTCATCTACACTATTCACAACAGGTACAAATGGTGGCTGTACTGAAATGGACAAAATAAAAATTCATATGTAACCATGACTCTATGTAAGTTAAAATTTGTTCCTACATGGTATAGGTGGTCTCCAACTTGAGATGGGGTTTGGTTATGATGAATCCGTTTTAAGTCAAACCCTTCACAAATAGGACCATTACAACAATGGTAAAATGGTAGATAGGGACCACAGTGTAGTAAACACTAACAGCATATCATATATCAAGTCACAATAACTGGCTTTAATTTAACTATTAAAGCATATATTTAGTCATTTCGAATTATTTGTCTGTTTATAAACTTTTTCTTTGACAACTAATGCTATTTAGTGATAAAAAGACATATATGAAACATGATACACTCTGTGCAAGTTAGCCCTAGAATTCATTCGTGAGTTCCCCATTTTCTTTATACAATATCTCTTACAAAGAATGTCCTTACTTCATAGTTACTTTTAAAAGGTTTTACTTATTTTCTTTAGATATAAAGATTATCATTATTTCTATTATTATTATAATGATGATGAAGAAAAATAATAACAATACTATATTATCATCACGAATATTACTGTACAAATATTATCATTATTATTATAACAATATTCTTCAAGAAAGAATATTAAAATACTTACGATTTCTCAAGTCATTCCAATTGACGTGAAGGAAAAATTTGTGTTGGACGATGGAGGGATAGCTCAAACGATGGTTCGAGTCCTTCAAGAGTCCAACGATAAGATCCATTAAGTCACTACTGATGGATACCTTCTTATCATCAAAGTTGAGATATTTCTGTAGCAACACAACACATATATAATAGTTTTTTAAAACGATCTCTCTAATGGCATTAATTACAAAACGTTACCTTAACTATATCTATTTATGGCAGTGGAGAAAGAATCTGGACCTTACATACCATAGCAGGCAATTAGAAGGGGCATCCCTCCAGTGGTGAGTGAGAAAGAATTACACCTCTGCAGCAACTCAAGGGGATATTCCTTATGGTATGGGAGGCCAGAAAACCCATTTATATTCTATATCATACAAGTTGACTCAAAGGGATATCTCTGGTGGTATTTGAAAAACGCTTCTACTTTTGTGGTCCCTGTGTCAAGTAAGAGGTGCTGGTAATCCCAAACTTCTTGGGAATTTTATATTTGCCGATATATTGGATGAATCTCACAGGGGAAAAGAGCCCTCTTGCAGCCCCTCTTTGTTAAGTGCTGGGTACACTGCTACTTCAGCAGGATACGGTCTTTGGCTATTAAAATTTTCATGTCATATCTTAGAAAGCAGGTTAATTTTATCATTATAGTTCTATTGCAGTCGCTTTCACTCTCTTTCCTAGGAATAATATTTTATTCCTCCACCATCAGGGATATTTTTTTTATTCATCTCCTCAATTCACCTATATAAATGTGGATTTTCCAGCTTTGGTGTGATATAGTGTCAATTTGAAAAAAAAATTGCATTGCTTAAACTTACCTATTGAGCTTTGTAAAGAAACCAACACTAAAGGCTCACATGCTAGAAATACTTTATAAAATGTACACCGTCGTGGCTCTGTACAATGTGGAATCTCTTTCAAAGTGTGCATTGGCAAGGGCTTCATCTTTTTCACTATAAACAGCATGCAGAAATGTGACTACAAGTTTATGACTAAGACTGAAGATAAGTTTATTTTTCATCTTGTGGTGTGTTCCTTTTCTGTGGCCATCCACTTGATTCTAGTTGAAGAGGGCAAAAAGCAATTAATTAATTACCTCATGATTCATAATGTTGTTATACGTGATAGCCATTTTGTCTCCTTTGAATGGTGTATAGCCGTAACACATTTCATATGCCATAATTCCCAAAGACCAGAAGTCACATTCAACCTGTGGAGAAATACTCATAATTAGCTGGTATACAAATCACACAGATAAATACAGAAATTAAACTACATATCTCCACAAGCAACAAATGTCTTAAAATAATACAGTGAATTCTGCTGAGCCATACAGTATATAAACCAATATTTAATTTCGAAAAATGGAGACATCTAAGGCAATGACCATCTGGCACCAAGATCAGGATAAAATATTAATTAAGATACTTGTCTTTATTACTTACTCCATATGACATACTACTTCCAGGTTTTTCATTCACATAAAGAACCTCAGGAGCAATGTAATCTGGGGTTCCTACAGGCATTTTGCTTCTCACAATACCCGAAGATGTGAGTTTGGCTGCAGAGCCAAAGTCAGCCAACTTAATATGACCACACCGATCAATTAGAATGTTCTCTGGCTTAATGTCCCTGGAATTAAAAAGGTCAGAAAAAACTTCAATTGTAATATGTATAACATGATTAAATTCTCAGTCTATGCTTTTATATATGAAGAGAAACTAAATACCCTGAGAGAATATCATAATATTTGTCATTCCTAGTATTTTAGTTGTTCCAAAAGCTATCAATTTTTATTTCCTTATTTCTTTTTTAGAAGTTACATCTAATATCTTAACTATATGATCACATTCACACTTATGAATGCATTGTATACTGACTATCAAGGTACTGCCAACTCCAAATTCCAGAGCCAGGCATCTGTGTACCTTGTTTACCCTTGCTTCATCAAGAGTGGAATGGGACTATTGTGCGCTGCTCTAGTGGCACTAAGCTGTTTTGGCTAGGTTAGGTTAGGTTAGTTTAGTAACAAAAGGGCAACGCCAAAAAGTACCCTACCCCATCAAGAGGGATTACGGATTTTGTATATAGATAGACCAAAGAATTGTAATCATAATACTTTTGAAAGCTTAAGAAATCCATTTACCAATAAGTATGGAATAAAGAGGCAGAGCAGTATTTAGCAAAAGGACTTTGCAAGAGAAAAACATATCCTGTATGATCAAAAACATTAGCCAATATCAAGAAAAACTGGGTGAAGAGAGAAATCTGCATATGTAAAGGAAAAGTGAGCCTGCTTAAGATACTTACCTGTGAACATAGCCCATGGTATGCAGTGTGTGGATGGCAGCTGTTACTTCTGCCAAATAAAAACGTGTCATGTCCTCTTCAAACACTTCATCGTAACGATCCAGCAATGACAACAAGTCACCTCCTGGATGAAACTCCATAACCAAATACAACTGCTGATCATCCTGTGGAGATTTCACAATGATAATATCAGTATTCCAAGTATCGAATATTTCTTAATATCATAATTCAGTCTTATTGCACCATTGCAAAGGCACAAATTGGGTAGTTGTAGCATCTTCACGATGTGGTGGTTTTAGTTATTCATGTCAGTAAAACTAGTTTGTCATCTTGACTTCCACCAAAAATGTTAATAAAGGGCAACTGTAATTACAGTAATCCCTTGCTATATCGCGATTCACCTTCCGCGAATTCAGTGCATCGCGGATATTTTTGGTGAGCATATTTATTTTATATCGCAGATTTTCTGGATATATGTGGGAATCCACGATATGTGGAAATATTAAAATTTCCAGTATCTTCATTATTTTATTGATAAAAAAAAGTATTTCCTAGCCTAAGAATAATAAAACAGCAAAAAATAGTAAGAAACATAAATCTAAACATGCAACTCTGCACCATATAATATACAATACCGGTATCGGCGTTTCGGAAAAGGCAAAGGGTCGCACCTACGTGAGATAGTACATATTAAAATTTCCAGTATTTTCATTATTTTATTGATAAAAAAGTATTTCCTAGCCTAAGAATAATAACAGTAAAACATAATAAAAACAAATTCAAACATGCAACTCAGAGTATTGCACCATATAAAATACGATACCGGTATCGGCGTCTTGGAAAACGCAAAGGGTCACACCTACGCGAGATAGTACACGGGATGCTATTGGCTGATGGGTGGGAGACGACGAATCACAGAATTGTGTTCTATATGTTCTGTATCCTGGGGTCTGATTGGCTTTTTGATTGGAGCTTGATTCTCCCAGGATCTTCCATTGTCTTGTCCCACCCATTCAGTTACTCACGTGTGTGCCGTACGCAGTGTGACTCTTAATAAGTTGTGCTTGTTTGTTGTGAAACTTTTGTATTTCAACTCCTGCAATGCTGCCCAAGAATCCTTCAGCTTCTAAGGTTTCTGGTAGTGAGCCTAAGTGACAAAGGAAGATGCTGACAAGGTAAAACTGTTAGACATGCTGAAGGAAGGAAGAAGGTTCTTGGCTTTCGGCCGCCATTTTGGCATCAACGAATCTACTGTTCGCTACATTAAGAAGGACGAGGCGAATATCAGGAAGACAGCGACTCTTACTTTTAACAAAACAGCGAAGAGGGTCGTAACACCCCGCAATAAGATATTAGTGTGGATGGAATTAGCTGTGGCCCTGTGGATTGCTGATTGCAGGAAGAAGAACATCAGCTTAGACACCAGTATCATACAAAGACGAAGAAGCTGTATGAGACATTCACTGCAAACGAACCCGACGACGACAGTGGCAACCGTGAGGAGGAGGCGAAAGAAGAAATGGAGGACCCACAACCAGGACCGTCCAGCGATTCTCCACCAAGGAAACCATCGTTCATTGCTAGCAAGGGATGGTTCGCCAAATTTCAAAAACGCTTTGGCCTAAAGGGCGTTTCGGTTTACGGCAAAGCTGCCTCTGCAGATACAGCTGCAGCTGAAGATTATGTGAACAACAACTTCAAGAAAATCATCGAGGAAGGCGGTTATGCTCTTGAGCAAGTGTTCAACATGGATGAGACTGGGTTATTTTGGAAGAGAATGCCATCTCGCACTTTTCTTTTGAAGGAAGAAGCTAAAGCCCCGGCATTTAAAGCGCACAAAGACCGCGTTACCTTCATCATGTGCGGGAATGCTGCGGGCTTTATGTTAAAGCCAGGGCTTATCTACAAGTCAAAGAACCCTAGGGCTTTGAAGAATAAAAACAAGAATCTGCTGCCAGTGTATTGGATGCATAACCTTAAGGCCTGGATCATGAATAGCCTCATATCGGACTGGTTTAACCAATGCTTTATCCCTCAGGTCCGAGTTTATCTTGCGGAGAAGGGCCTTGAATTTAAAGTCCTTCTTTTGATGGATAATGCTGGTGGCCACGCAACTGATCTCCATTATGACGGTGTTCAGGTAGAGTTCATGCCAACCGAATACATCACTGATTCAGCCTATGGATCAAGGCGTTATTGGCGTGTTCAAGGCCCTCTACACACAAAATGCCCTGGCGAACCTGGTTGACTCCGTGGATGCGGACAAAGAATTCGCACTGAAGGCGTACTGGCGTAACTACATGATTGCTACATGCGTTCAAAATATTCAGAATGCACTCAAAGAGATGAAGCCGGCCACAATCAATGCCAGCTGGGAGAAATTGTGGCCCGAAGTCATCTACGACCACAAGGGATTTGCTCCTGACGAAATCCATAACTTGGCAGTTGCGAAAGCTGTAAAGTTGGCTACACTGCTAGGAGGAGAAGGCTTTAAAGATATGACTCACGAAGTCATCAATGAACTGATCGACTGCCACTCGCAGCCGTTAACTGATGAAGACTTGGAGGAAATGACAAAATCAGCGAGTGAAGAAGAGGAAGAACAACAACAGCAAGCGCACAATGAAGTCGAAGAACCTGGCCTTACACTCGAACAGCTGGCAGCCATGTATAACAAGGCCAAAGAACTCCAACAACTGTTGCAGGAGTATGACGATATGATTCGTTCAGTGCACTTCTGCAATATTATCGACGATGCATGACTCCTTACAAGACCATCTTCGCACAAAAGAAGAAAAAGCGACAGCAACTCCCCATTACCATGTTCTTCTCTCGCAAAAAGCAGCCGTAAAGCTGTGGAGTATGTAAACGTCATCATCATGTCATTCACGGTAAGCTTACCTATCACATTCATATAAATTTACGCTTGTGCACTGTTATTAATAAAGTAAAGGGTGAGTTGTTAACAATGCAGGGAGGGTATATACAGCAAAGGTAAAATTAAATGTAAAATACTTGTAATAAATATGGTGCTGCTACTTCGCGGATTTTCACTTATTGCGGGTGGTCCCGGAACCGAACCCCTGCGAAACGAGGGATCACTGTATACCAAAATTTCTTTCCTATCCCTATTAATCCATACAAGTACTCCAAGTACCTTAAATGATCTCCCATACCAAAAGGACCAGTGCTCGAGCCCCCATTGTATAAAGGTAAAAACTTCTCATTTAGTCATATCAAGTAAAAAAAAAAAAACGGGACAGTCATTGTGTTTCACCTCCTAACCCAGCCGTTTCACCAGGTATAATCAGTGCACAAATAGATAAGGCATATTAAACAGTGGAGAAACCCACTGTACCATAAATCAAAGTCATTTACACATGTCCCAAACATCAAAACAAACTGATACCTAGATTTAATGCCCCCAGATCACTTACCCATACAACATTCGGACACAGAACAGAATCCACTAAAACAGTAAGCAAACAATATAAATGATCAGTGACGAAATTTACAAGCCTGCTTGGGTTTGTAACCACTGAAAGACACCACAACACCTGACAGAATATACAGCACAAAACAGGCTGCACATCTACAACACCTACATACCACTTACACCAAAATACCAAAGTCTTCAATGTCAAACACCATCTGAACATGAAAAGCAAACAAATACCTGCTGCAGCCTCTACAAACCAAATCAACCCATTACACTACATTGGAGAGCATCTCCTCAAACCAAGGAGCATTAATTCAACACCTAGCACAGGATATCACACACTCACCTTTGTCATCATATAAATACCCCGTTAACTGGCAATTTTATCCAATCTCTCAGTGACAAAATGCAGTTGATGTGTTTTTTTTTATTATTATTACTGTATTATTTTTTTTTAAGTATATATATATATATATATATATATATATATATATATATATATATATATATATATATATTATATATATATATATATATATATATATATATATATATATATATATATATATATATATATATATATATATATATATATATTAATTATATATAATATATATATATATATATATATATATATATATATATATATATATATATATAATATAATATATATATATATATATAATATATATATATATATTATATATATATATATATATATATATATATATATAATATATATATATATATATTATATATATATATATATATATATATATATATATATATATATATATATATATATATAATATATATATATATATATATATATATACAGAGGACCCAGTAATATGGAGGACTAGGACCCGAGATAACAAAAGATCCGATTTTGAAGTATGAGAGGCCATAAGAATTAGGAAAGACAGAAGGAGGAAGAGAGTTCCATTCTGGAGGTAGATGGGAAGAAGCAGTCGCTGCACCGACCAATCCGCGAGCTACAAATCTCCACACAGTACCTGTGAGATGAGGCTGCTTGGCGAGTGTTATGCAGCCTCGGCAGTGGGGGAGGGATGCAACTCACCAACTCATCAGAGCAGCGATAGAACAGAGAAAAGGAAGATACCTTACAGCGAAGAGAGAGAATCCAGATTAGAAGTAAGAGACGGATCATTAATAAGTTTGACTGCCTTAGATTCAACACTTATCAAGGGGATAAGTATAAGAAGAAACACCCCAGATGTGTGAGCAGCATTCCAAGCAGGGACGGATAAGACCCTTATAGATTTTAAGTAACTGTTGCAATGTGGGCAGTTAGCTGATCATTTGAGTTATCAGAGGAGGCTGAATGTCTCCATCAATAATGCCCTTCCAGGATGTAACAATCATCTTATCCAATCACACACATTAAGAAAAACTGCACTGCTTACAACCACATATGCCAACAATACAACATACACTCCCTGAAAGCTCTGTAGCAAAATCCCAGGTTCGGCAGTGGCCTTACTTGGGGACTTAGGGCTGTTCGACCAGGAAGCTCAACAACAACAAAAACCACATATGCCAATAACACAATATACAACCCCTGAGAGCTCTGTGGGATAGCTCAGGATTGGGTGTGTCCTTCCTTTGGAACTTAGGCCTGTTGGGCCAGGCAACTTAGGGAACAACAACAACAACAACAACTATACCAGGCTCTCAGACAAGAGTAAATCTATAAAGTTATAGTAATACAGATAATACTTGGACACTATTATACATCTGAAAGACATAAATCATTTCATCCTCCAATGCTAAGATATCCATATATTTAATCACTTATTTAACAATAATGACCATGTGTATATCTCAGTCTGCAAAATTATTCCCTTGTATTCCAATACTGTAATTATATCTCAGTCTGCAAAACCATTCACTTTCATACTAATATAGTGTTTCTCCTCACACAAACTTCCCTTTTTCTCCAAGGTAAGCAGGGTGTTCACTACCACAGAAGAAATCTGCACACAAAAACTTGATTCAATCGAACTAATTGTATACATTTACTTAGTCATATTTATGCACTGATTATAAAGTGATAATGGTAAAGCCACTGCCAATGTTTAAGTCTAAAGTCGAGCCTCCTGTTTTACCTTTTCCTCTTCATAAGGGTTACAATTATTTCAATGATGTACCTCCCTCTCCTTGGCTTACCTCAACTTCAATGCCAAATCTATAGTTCCTCTTCTCGATTCTTTCATTGTTCAACCTTTACAAGTTTCGAAATCAGTACAGCAGTCTTTCAACTACACTTTTTCTCTTCTCTCTCTCTCTCTCATTTATCAACCTTTGAAACAATCCGACTACACATATTTCATTTATTATCATCTCTAGCCTTCTGGCTAGTACAGTGGGAACGCTCTGGCCTCGCATTCGCGAGGTCGACAGATCGGTTCCCGTTCAGGACCGAGAGTTTAAGCTATTTACTGGGAAGGTCACTGCTGTGGCCTAACATCATGGTGGGGGGTTGGGGCTTGCACCAGCTGACGCCCGCCAGAGCAGGGGTGATGCCTCTGATAGGAGGGCTAAAACCGCAAACTTTAACTTTTTAACGTTTAGCACATTTACACTCTTTAAACATGCAGTAAATGTTACTTTCACTCACCAAAATTCAACTGATAAGCAACTATTATACCATATCAAATAGTTATATTTTCAACAATCAACTCATGATTACTGTTGAGCAATCAGCGTACTGCTCATTATTTTCTTTAAGCAAGCAAAGAACAAACAATTTTCCACAATAAGCTTTGAGAAAGAACCACATCAAAGTTGCTAGAACTATTTAACACCATGCCATCATGTTAAATTATTTTAAAAAATATCAATGACATATGCAGTGATGAATTAAAAAAGATCTCTTCATACTACCTGAAAAGCATACTGAAGATGAGTGAGCCAAGCAGAGTTAGCCTTGGCCATAATATCTCTCTCCTCTTCATAAAAAGCTACCTGAAATTACATCAATAACTCTGTAAACATATTCTCAAGGTTTTACATATGGTTATAAGGTTAAGAATAGAATACATGTTACAAATAGCTCTCAGGAATTGAAATTGCTTTGATAACACTTTTGGATGATATTAAAGTATATTTGGACGGTCTTTACTACCTGCTTAAAGACAATCCTATGTACTCACATGGACATATATCATAACACACACACACATGCATGCATGCACACGCATATATATATATATATATATATATATATATATATATATATATATATATATATATATATATATATATATATATATATATATATATATATATATATATATATATATATATATATATATATATATATATATATATATATATATATATATATATATATATATATATATATATATATATATATATATATATATATATATATATATATATATATATATATATATATATATATATATATATATATATATATATATATATATATATATATATATATATATATATATATATATTATATATATATATTATATATATATATATATATATATTATATATATATATTATATATATATATATATATATATATATATATATATATATATATATATATATATATATATATATATATATATATATATATATATATATATATATTATTGAACTAAATCATTTACAAAATAAGATAGAAATATCTTTAACTCACATGTTTCTGTGACAAAGTTTCGGATTTCCTGAGACTCTTGAGTGCAAACACATTCCCAGTTGCTTTTTCCCTGACCACTTGCACGACACCAAAGTGTCCCTTCCCTATAACTTTCTTCTGCTCAAAGTCATTTAAATTAACTCGCATATTTCGTACTTCAGCAACAGTGCAGCGATCTGAATACATAAAAGGATACCGATGAAGACTTAGGAAAACTTACACTCATGCCTTTACCTTAAAGAATGTATTTGCTAAGTTAACAATCTTTAAAGAGAAAGTACTTTTTTCTTTAGGAAAATCGAACTTATGGTAGATTTTCCAGTAAAGGCTCATCAAGGATAAACACATAGTGCAAGCTCTTCTTTTAAGAAAAGTTGTAGTAGAAATTACATTCTGGTAAAATCCTTCAAGGAAGTAAACAAAGAGGTCAAAATAATATTGTCTATAAGAAAATTCAAACTCGATTTCCGTTCTGATACAGGCCCTTAAAGATGAATCATTTATGAATAAATGTGCTTTTAGCTATAAGAAAACTTGCACTAGATTTGCCTTCTGGTATATGCTGTTCCTATTTGAACATTGAGACCTTAAAGTAATAATAATTTTGGAACCCTTACACTAGGTGTATTTTGATCAAAAGCCATTCAAGGTAAAAAAAATATATAGCTTAAAAGTATTCTTAACTCTCACAGATATGGTCTTTAGGATTACTTCATTAGGTTTATGTGTACATTTTCTAATTAACAATATCTTCACAATAAAGACAAAAACATACAATAGTTCATGGTAAACTGATATACAAAAATGTCACAATGCTAACGTACATTCATGATCATAAAATAATAAACCATATAGTACTTACATTTATCTACAAAATTCGCTATATGTTCTTCTTTTTTCAGTTGCTCATTGTTACATTCATCATAGAGAATAAGTAAACCATCCAAAAGAGCTTCATGGCCAATATATTTCTGAGCAGATAGACCTGTGGTTGCACATTCGTCAAGGCCTGTCCGACTCACCAGAGTTGTAAGTTGGCGAATGCGCTTCACAATAGGCTCCACTTCAGGCTCAGCCATTTTATCTAAAAGGAACAACTTGATAGGACCATGCATTGCAGGGATAAACGATTATATTGATTCATTAAAAAATGGGAACACATAGCAATCTGAAGTTAACTTTTACACACATGTATATAAAATTTATGAATTATGGAGAGATTACAGTGTTACCTCCCTTATTGCGGTAGTTCGGTTCCGGGACCCGGCGCGAACCAGGAAATCCGCGGAGTAGGATCAGTCTATATGTACATAGATATTTTAATGTATTTTTACGTTTACACTGTGTAAACCCTCCCTGTACTGTTAAAAAAACACCCTTTACATTATAACAGCAAGCAATGTAATTTTTTATGAAAGTGATAGGAAAACTTACCGTGAATGAGGTGATGATGACTTGACATACAATGGTACAGTATTTTACAATAATTTTTACGCTTACGTAAAATAGCGGCCGACATCCACAAACTTTTTTCCTTCTTTCAACATATCTAAGAGTTTCACTTTATCTACAATGGTTAACATTTTCCTTTGCTGCTTAGGCTCACTACAAGAAGCCTTAGAAGATGAAGAATGCTTGGAAGGCATTGCAAAGGTTAAAATATGCGAGTAAAAAAATCACAAGCAAAACACATTAATAATAATAAGCACAACGTGAATGGCGCACACGAGTGAGGCGAGACAATGGAAGATGGTGGAAGCCTTTGTCCAAAACGCTGATAGCGGTATCGTATTTTACATGTTGCAATACTGTTAGAATTTATGTTTTTTACTGTTTTATTATTCTTAGGCTAAGATATACGTTTTTTTATCAATAAAATCATGAAACTACTGGAAATATAAATATATATGCTAGCTTACGTAGCTGCAACCCCAGTACATTGTACGCTATCGAACACAAGCAAAACGTTTAATAAGCACAACGTGAATAGCGCACACGTGAGTTAGACTGAACAAGTCTTTGTCCAAAACGCTGATAGCGGTTGTACATGTTGCAATACTGTTAGTATTTATGTTTTTTACTATTTTTTACTGTTTTATTATTCTTAGGCTAATAAATACGTTTTTTTTATCAATAAAATCATGAAACTACTGGAAATATAAATATATATACTAGCTCACGTAGCTGCGATCCCAATACATTGTACGCTATCGAACACTTTCACATGATGCAATACTGTGAGTTATACTGTACGTACGTATATCATTCAGTTATTAGTACAATGTATATTAATTTAAAATTCATTTACTTATTTGATGATTGTACAAAATCTATTGTATTTATTCATTGTAATTTGGACCAAATATTCCTTTTGTAAAGATTATACTGTACTTTTCAAAAGAGGTGGTCAATAAACGTATCCATCTATCTAAATTTATGTTTTTTACTATTTTTTACTGTTTTATTATTCGTAGGCTGGGAAATAATTTTTTTTAGCAATTAGATAATGAAATATGTTTTTTTTTTTTCAATTAAAAAGAAATTAAAATACTGAGAATTTTTTTTTTTTAATTTTAATATTTTTGCATATACCCATGAAATAAAATAATAATTTATCCAAAAAAAAAACGCGATACAGTGAGAACGCGAACCAAGAAACGCGAATAACCGGGGGAACACTGTATATATAATATTTACTGCAATCACTAGTATTAACAGGTCTTGACTTTTTCTTTTTTGTTTTAATATATCACAATTAGAAACTCCAAGCTATGAGGAGGATTAAGGTTGGATGCCATTCCTTGTGCCCACAGCAGGGATCGAAAGTCATATCGAGCCCGTTACTTTAAAATTTATGTGCTCTACCACCTAGCTACCACAGCCCCCAGTGATAGGTTTCCATTCTGGTTACGATTAACAACATCCAATTATCTCCGCTTAGTCTATAAATTTTATACATCCTTGGTAATAAGAACAAGATAAATCCGTATGTGTAATTTGAGGATGGAGCTGCCAGGCAGGAGGGGGAAAATAGGCCAAATAGGAGATTTATGAATGTGATGAGGGAGGGCATGAGGGTATGTAGTGTGACAGAGGAGGACACATCGGATACGGTGATATGGGAACGACTGATCCATTGTGGTAACCCCTGACAGGAGAAACGAAGAGATTTGATGACTTTAACTTTCACACCTTCCAGTGATAAAAAATCTCACGAACTCTGTTAATATTAGGTCAGGTCATTTACTTTTAAGTTGGTCATTGAAATTATTGATTTTTCTTAGCTTAATACATCTTTTCAATTCATTTCACTAGCAGGGGTGTGAAAATACAATTACTGAAATGTTATATAAAACAAAGTAAATTAGCATTACCATAGCTACCCAGAATTCAGATCAGGTAAATTTTTGGTATTTTATTTACTATAACACCCATCTCGTTCCCAAGTATCTTATGTTGTGTAAGATCTCGTTATTTCATGATTTTTGATGCTTGGAACAAATCGGTAAATTTTTAGATGAAGGGATTATTCTCTTATAACAACAAAACTCTATTTTTCCGAGTTTTCTTTGTGAAAAACATATTTGGGTGCGTCCTAACTAGTCGGGTGCTTCGTCCCCGGACCCCCTCTTGGATATATTTTTCGTTAGCCGGGCCTGTGCCCCCCGGACACCCCTAAGGAGTATGTATGAACCTTGTCAGCCATCGATTACTCTAAAGGGGTTCCATTAATCCCTATAACTAAAATAATACCTTAGGCATACTTTCCAACGGCTTCGAGAGTAAGATTCGTTCAACACACATCAAAATGCATAGGAAAAAACAGATTTTACTTCCTAAGGGAGGTGGGTGTAACAGTAAAATTATACAGTAGAATGTATCTAACAACATCCAATCACCCTAACGATCTAAGCCAACCTTGTTATTAATATGAGTCAACTGGGTGTAATAAATACTAAATAATCTATAATAATGTATTCTTTGGCGTAAATTAAAAAAAAAATGGGCATGAAGCAAAAAATGAAAAAAAATCCCATTCATCAATTATGGTCAAAAAGCAAAGTGAAAAGAGTTAAATTCTCTTACTTGTCTTCGGAAAAGATATAACATATAAAGGATCGGCTACTTATGCATATGTAGGTAATATAAATCTCTCAATAGGGAATAGTAGCTTTCTTTAATCGCTTAATAAGAATCCGCAACTTCCTCCGTCACCCGCGATCATTTAAAGTTAAACGGCGAACTGTTTAGTCAAAATCGAGTGTTTGTGATTGGCCAAAATGAAATGCCTTGCAGTCAATTGAAATGTTAATATTTTTATTTATTTATATATAAAAATATATATTATTTCATATATATAAATTTGTGTAAATGTGTTTATATGTAAAATATTTTTTCAATCACGCATACATCTAAATTTATATAGTGAGATATTGATATTGATTAGGAATAGTCTCATTTGACATGATTATTTTGTAAACAACTCTTCTTCCTTTTAGGTGTAGGATCTTAAGGCTTATATTGCATTTTTGGAAAATGACGTTATATAATGCAAAATAGTACAAAAATATTTCATTTTAAGCAGCCTGTGGTGGCGGGCAGGGCCCTATGGTTTCGGGCACAACATCAAAGAATAACCCCAACGTATTCCCTGTGTGTCGTAAGAAGCGACTAAATGTGGATGGGGCAAGGGGAATGGGAATCCACCCCACGAGAAATAGGCTCCCGCGAGACGTCAAAGAAGAAGGGGGGTAGAGGGGAGAATAACTTCTTCCAAAACTCTAGTTTTGGGGTGTCTTAGTGTGCGTGGTTGTAGTTCGATAGAGAGCAAATGATGTGAGATTGGATATATGTTTGGTAGGAGGAGGATGTATGCATTGGCATTGTGTGAGACGAAGATGAAAGGAATAGAAGAAGTGGCATCCGGTGATGTGACTGGTAGGGTGTCTGGGGTTGAAAGGGGGATAGCAAGAGAAGGTGTGGCATTATTGCTGAGTGAATGGATGATAAATAAGGTAGTGGAATGGAAAGAAGTGTCATCTAGGCTTATGTGGGTGAGGGCTAGGATAGGTAAGGAATGTTGGGCTTTTGTTAGTGCGTATGGGCCAGGATGTGAGAGAAGTGAGGAGGAGCGGGATGAATTCTGGAATGAATTAACTAGGTGTGTGGATGGTCTGATTAGAAGGAACTATGTAGTTGTTTTGGGCGACTTGAATGCCAGAGTGGGTGATGGAGAGGTAGAAGGTGTTGTAGGAAAGTATGAGGCACCAGGTGGGAATGAGAGTGGCAAAAGACTGTTAGATATGTGTGTGGAGCCAGAGTTGGTGATAGGTAATAGTTTTTTTCAAGAAGTTAATAAATAAGTATACATGGATAAGAGGGGCAAATGGAAGAGTGAAAGAAAAAGCACTGATGGATTCTGTGTTGGAAGCAAAGAGCATAATTGGTAGAGTGAAAGAGGTGCATGCATTTAAAGGTGTGGCTGCTGGGATGTCTGATCATTTTTTGGTTGAAGCAAAAGTGGCAGTAGAAAAAGAGTGGGGAAATAGAGTGGGGGGATGTAGAAGGGAAGTGGTGAAGGTGGAAGAGTTGAAAAAGCCAGAGAAGAGACAGGAATATCAGGACAGGTTGAAAGTAGCATATGACAGGGTGAAAGAAAGAGAAGTTGGGGAGTTAGAGGAGGAATGGGGGTTAATGAGAGAATGTGTTGTGGGACATGCAAGTGATGTGTGTGGAAGGAGGTTTGTTGGAGGTGGCATGAGGAGGGGTAGCGAGTAGTGGAATAAAGGGGTGAAAATGAAGGTGGAAGAGAAAAAGAGGGCTATTGAGGAATGGCTGCATTGTAACAATAGGGAGAAGTATGAAAGATATATGGAGAAAAATGTGGAAACCAAGTGGAAGGTAGAGGAAGAGAAGAGTTTGTCAAATATTAGGTGGGGACAGGATTTTAGTAGGTCATATGAGGAGAATAAAAAGAAGGTTTGGAAAGAAGTGAAGAGAGTAAGGAAGGGTGGATCGAGGATGGAAGAGAGAGTGAAAGATGTGAATGGACATATGTCAAGAGGGAACGATGCAAGGAAATGATGGGCAGAATATTTTGAGTGCTTGCTGAATGTTGAGGAAGATAGAGAGGCAGTTATAGTGGCAGTGGGGAGGTGTTCAAGTGCCAGTAATAGGAGATGAAAATGAGAGAGAGATTACAAGAGACGAGGTGAAAAGGGCTTTGTATGAAGTGAAAGCAGGTAAAGCACCTGGAATGGATGGTGTGAAAGCGGAGATGTTGAAAGAAGGGGGTGTGACTGCATTGGAATGGCTAGTGAGAGTGTTTTATATATGCTTTATGTTGTCAATGGTGCCAGTGGAATGGGTGATTGCTTGTATAGTGCCCCTATACAAAGGTAAGGGAGATGTGTATGAATGCAGTAATTTTAGGGGTATAAGTTTGTTGGGTGTGGTAGGAAAAGTGTATGGTAGGATACTGAATAATAGGATTAGGGATAAGACAGAAAGTATGATCGCAGAAGTGCAGAGCGGTTTTAGGAAAGGTAGAGATTGTATGGAAAAGATTTTAATAGTTAACCGGTTATGTGAGAAATATTTAGCAAAAGGTAAGGATGTGTATTTTGCATTTTTGGATCTGGAGAAAGCCTATGATAGAGTTGATAGAGAGGCAATGTGGAATGTTTTGAGGTTATATGGCACTGATGGTAAGCTGTTGCATGCAGTGAAGAGTTTGTATGAGGGTAGTAAATCTTGTGTTGGGGTAGGGAATGAAGTGAGTGAGTGGTTTCCAGTGAGTGTGAGACTGAGACAGGGATGTGTGATGTCACCATGGCTGTTCAATTTGTATATTGATGAAGTCGTAAGAGAGGTGAATGAGCAAGTGCGTGGTCGAGGTTTGAGAATGGTAGATGGGGATGATAACGAGTGGGAGCTGAATCAGATGCTGTTTGCAGATGATACTGTGGTGGTGGCAGATTCAGAGGAGAAGCTGTGTCAGTTAGTGTCAGAATTTGGAATGGTGTGTGAGAGAAGGAAGTTGCGAGTGAATGTGGGAAAGAGTAAGGTTATGAGGTGTACAAGAAATGAGGATGGTGCTGGATTGAATGTTATGTTGAATGGAGAGACACTTAAGGAAGTTGATCAGCTTAAGTATTTAGGCTCGGTTATAGCTGCAAATGGTGGAGTGAAAGCAGATGTGTGTCACAGAGTGAATAAAGGATGTATAGTGTTGGGTGCATTGAAAGAAGTGATGAAGAATGGAAGGTTGGAAATGAATGTTAAGAAAGTTTTGAATGAGAAAGTGCTTGTGCCAACTGTGATGTATGGAGCAGAGTTATGGGGTATGAAAGTAAGTGAGAGTCGGAAACTAAATGTGATTACCTAATTGTGATAACCTAATTGTGCTTACAGGAAAGAGCCCAAAGCTCGTATCTGCCCGTCTCCTGATTGGTTCCATTTTGTACTTAGTGATAATTATCATACCTGTCCTTAAAACTATGGATTGAGATAGCATTAACTACCTCCTCGCTTAGCGAATTCTAATTATCAACTACTCTTACACTGAAAAAGTACTTCCTTATATCCTGCAAAGAAGTTTTCTAGCGAAGCTTCAAACAATGACATCTAGTTCTAGAGCCAGCCATATCAATATATCGATCCCTATCTACTCTATTATGACCATGAAGGAATTTAAAGACATTCTCTATATCCCCACTCAATCTTTTAGCTTCGAGTGATGGTAAGTCTAATTCCCTCAGCCTCTCATCATAAGTGAGATTACGTATTACTGGCATCAGTTTCGTGGCTTGTCATTGAACTTTTTCAAGCTTAGCTATGTGCTTTTTCAAATGTGGATTCCAAAAGGGGGCTGTATATTCAAGTTTTGGCCTCACATAGGTTACATATATATTTCTGATCATTTCCTTGTCCATGTGCCTGCAGGCTACCCTTACATTTGATAAGAATGCATATGCTGCCCTTACTATGCCGTTTATATGTATTTCTGGAGACAAATCTGCCAGTATGCTTACTCCTAGATCTCTATCATTTTCTGTCTCTTGAATTAGTCAAGCTTGGGTCTTCTATAATTTGTACCCATTCTCATTACCTTACATTTTGAAGTATTGAATTTCATTAGCCACTTTTCTGACCACTCATACAGACTATTTAGATCTTCCTGAAGTTCTCTACCGTTGTTCTCATTTCTTACTTCCTTTGCAATCTTTGCATCATCTGCAAACATATTCATGAATGAATTTACAGGCTCTTGTATGTCATTTACATATATGAGGAACAAAAGTGGCCCTAAAACTGAACCCTGTGGAACTCCACTACTAACTCTTCTCCATTCAGACACTGAGTGTCATATTCTAACCCTCTGTTCCCTTCCTTCTAAGTAAGTTTTTATCCATTCCAAGACATTTCCACCTATTCTAGCCATTGTTTGCAGCTTCCTAATAAGTCACTCATTTGGGACAGTGTCAAATGCTTTCTGGAAGTCTAGGAATATGCAATCTGCCCAGCCCTCTCTTTCCTGTAAGATTCGGCTTACCTCCTCATAAAATTCTAATAAGTTTGTTACTGTTGATCTACTTTCTCTGAAGCCATGTTGTCTCACTGACAAAAAGTTGAAGGATTCCAAGTGAAGAGAGATATGCTTCCTTAGTAGTTTCTCCATAACTTTGCAAACTATGCTGGTCAAGGAAACTGGTCTATAGTTCAGAGCCGTATCCCTCCTTCCCTTTTTGAAGATAGGTATCACATTTGCTTGTTTCCAGCATCTTGGAATCTCCCCCGACTCCAGTGACTCCTTAAATATGATACTTAGTGCCACTGATATTGTGTTTGCGCATTTTTTAAGCACATGAGGGGATATGTCATCAGGACCTGTAGCTTTATGAACATCTAAATCCATCAGCGCTTTGCATACCTCTGTGGCTGTAAGGTTGATGTTCTCTAATACCGGCCCTTGAGCTTCTATCACTGCAATCTGAGGGGGTGGGGTATTTTCTACTGTAAATACTGACTGAAACTCCTTGTTCAATTCTTTGTTTGAGATGAAATGCCTGAGGAGCATGATTGGTGTATCTCGGTTGGATAGGTTAGGAATGAAGTGGTGAGAGCAAAAATGGGTATGAGGAGAGAATATGCAGCCAGAGTAGATATGAATATTCTGAGATGGTTTGGACATGTGGAAAGGATGGATGATGAAAGTGCTGAAAAAGGTGATGAATGCGAGAGTTGATGGGAGAAAAGCTAGAGGGAGGCCTAGTTTTGGGTGGATGGATGGAGTAAGGAGAGCCCTGAATGATAGGAGGATGGATGTAAGGGAAGCAAGTGAGCGTGCTAGGAATAGGAATGACTGGCGAGCGATTGTGATGCAGCTCTGATTGGCATCTGCTGTTACCATGGGGCTGCATTTTACTGAGGTAGCCCTGTGGTAGGTGCAGTAGGAGAGTTGGCATTTATGAAGCGACACAGGTTGTGGAAGAGCCGGGAGGATGAGCTGTGGCACTCCAGCAGTGCCATCTGAACGGTCGCTAGCTCCCTTGTCATTGCCCATAGAGCAAAGTAATCCCCTTATTGTTTCTTTTTTTTATGTCCGCTATCCCCCAATTTGGGGAGACAGCCAAGGTAGACAGACAGAATAGACAATGAAATCCAAATAAAACGTATGTCATTAGAAACAAAAGTCCTATACAACATAATGACACCATATTCTTAAGAAAAGTTCAAAGGAAATAATTCATTGGAAAAAATCTAATGTAACCTGACCTGTGAATTTTGCCGGTTATTTTTTTCCTGTGCCTTTATTATCTGCCAGTGAGAACACCCACCCTCTTTGTAGGTAATTTTTTTTCTTCAAAGTGTTTATTCCATTCCTTAAACCTTAATATTGATTTAGAAAACTCTTTGGGTTAATGAATTCCTATTTTTCACTTCCTACATCTTACATCAAGGAAAAAGTTTGTTTTTTGAAGCTTCAAACTATGAGCTCTAGATTTCGCGTCATCCATATCAAAGCTTCACTTCTTATCAAATCTTTTATAACCTTTGAGGAATTTAAAAAAACATCCACAATACTCACCCTAGCCTCTGGCATCCTCAAAATTGAGACATCTTATCTCTGCCCCAACTATGGAGTGTATCTTTGAACTTCGGCTTAGTCTTGTGGGCACTCATTTTGCTTGGCCGGTCATGAAGTCACAGAAAAAAAAAACGATAAAAATTAAAAGGTTAGGTTAGGGTTAGTTAGGTTGGCTTAAGTTAGGTAGGGTTAGATTATGTCTATATTCCAGTGTCTTATTACCCGGATTATGATTTTGCGCACTGATATCAGAAATGCTCCATGAATTAATAGGCTCGAAATTAATCATTATCAACATTAGGATGGCTTAGGCCCCTCTGAGCCAGATCTAGGACAAACGAGGCTGGTAGAATTATTAAGGCTCCGCAGTAGCGTCCGCGACTTTGAGGCGTCAGATCGAAGGTTCGCGCCCAGTCATGGTCTGAGGCTAGCAAGGGCATGCACTCAGGGTAACGACTACATATGCCAAAACAAGTCCTTCGCAAGAAGGCAACCGTCCTATCCCTTGGTAGAAAAGGGAGTCAGTGACTTAAAACCGAAACAAGAGGCTAAACCTGTAATGATTATTTTTATTATTATCAAATTTACATAGCAGCACGCCACTCATTCATTAAATTGTCATAGAACAACTTACTTTTTAAGAAAGTAAAACTTGGAAATCTGGACTTTCACCGACAAAAATACATTTTGCTGAACTAACAGCTCACAGATGTGTGACAATTTCGTAACAAAGGATAATAGTGAGTTGAAATGTCTTGAACGAACAAAATACTTTCACGTTCGTTCGTTGTAAATATCCACTTGGAGGAGGATGGGCAAAGAACCCGAGGATATCTCATACTTCGCTAAGAAATCGCCTTGTCGTTATACACTATTTCCAGAGAGTGTTTAATTATTATTAAATATAAATTTCTTAAAATTAATTCGTATAATTGATTTTAAAAATATTATTCTAATTTATCGTTGTGTAAAAATAAAAATAAAGACATTTATAATGCGGTATTTACATAACAATGTGAAATATGTTTTGCTGATGATGAAAGTTAACATAAGTATTGTTTACAAATGTTGGCCTGCGTAATAATACAGTAATACAATACAGTAATATGTTTTGGAGATGGTGATTAAACATCACCTCACATAGTGCGGTTAAAGCTTTAATCATTATTAGCGATATGCTAGGGGTGGCCCGAATTATGAAACAGGATTCAACCCCCGTTGGACCTGGGCATGAAGAGCTGGGGAGTATTATGCCTTGTGTGGGGGGAAGAAATGAAAAGAGATTGGTAACTGGAGGACTTAGCATCGAACTGTCCTGGACAGTTCTCATTTAGTCCAAAAGACCCTTCAACTGTAATATCACAACAAGGGACTGGTGCCATGGGCCAACTACTATATACTGAGATTAAAACTTGTGCAATATATTAGGTTATAAGCCATTTCTATTGTATATGGAACTTGGTTACAAAAGTAGTAGTTTTTGCAGATTCTCTCAAGAATCTACGATAATGCAAACTTCAGTGTCCTAAAAACTTTCTACATACAACAATGGTCCAAGATCGAGGTCATCCAAAACAATGCTATCCAGACCATACTAGGAGTCCACGTGTGGACAAAGAAAACTTCCAGCTGGAAACCAACCTCCTCTCACTAAAACATAGATCTCTGAAGAGAATGGTCTGTGTTGTTACCAAAACTACCACCGCACAACTTCCTTGCCTGGCAGGCATAAACTTCAAACTTGCACTCGGCCAACACTCCGATATTCCCAGCAGATTAGAGAACTAGCAAAATAATCATTGATGCATTATTATAGTTAATTCAGATAATTCAAGCTGCTTGCCAAGTCAACTCTTATTATAATATTGTGTTGTGTAGTTTTTAATTTGCATTTCCCATGAAAAGGGAACCAAATAAAATTGTGGCAAACCTGTAGGACTTGAATTGCATAATTTCTGTTGTTAAAGGAAATTCTCAGTTAAAACAAGAACTAAGGGCCTGAAAATTAGTCGCAGGCTTAAGTCCCTTCTAGAATACAACATGTCACTACATTAAATTAGAAAATACATGGGTTAATTCATGAACATAAACCCGTAATGTAGGTTCTGGATACTGGTTAAAGGGGTTTAGTTAAAGGGTGGGGGGGGGGATCAATGACGGCATTGAGTGAACTCTCTTAGACCTATTCAGGATGTCATCACTGGTGAGGGGTGCAAAAATAGCATGTGAAAATCTTTCGGGATATATATATATATATATATATATATATATATATATATATATATATATATATATATATATATATATATATTCCAAGTTCTTGATTTTAATGTAGATATGCAACTTACATATATATATATATATATATATATATATATATATATATATATATATATATATATATATATATATATATATATATATTACTCCGACCGGGAATCGAACCTAGGACTTATAATTACTAAGTCAAAGCACTACCAACTACACACCACAGAAGGTTAAAAGGAATTCATCCTTATAGTTTCAGATTTTAAGATATTGTGAAGGCGAGATCTTTAGGTCTTTTCCTAGCAGAGAATACACCTCTTGTTTGCATTATCCAGGATATTTAAGTTGCTTCTATATCCAAGTCATAGCACTGTAGAGATGTTTATCTTCCTTGCTTATATGGAGGATCGTGGGCAGCGACTTTTTTTCTTTCTTTTAAGATTCTCCACCCTTGGATGGGTGGAACGGGTCATGGAGGACCCGAAGGACGGGCGTCACCCGGCACAGGCCTTAACCCCCAACTGCGGTCCCCACGGCCCAGCAACAACAAGAACCTCCCCAGCAAGCAGCTTAAAGTCTTTTACCTAACGAGGAGCGATCCGTCGACCTCACGAAGGCGAGGACAGCGAATTACCACTGTACTAGCCAGGAGGCTGGGCCGTGACAGCTGCAAGCGCCATATTAAGAGCAGCCACGAACCATGTGGACAGCCTGCAAAACATTATTAGCCAGTACCCACCTACATAAGTCATACTGATACAGACAAAGAAAGAACACAAGAGGTTAAAAGCAGTTATTCTCTCCAGCATGAGCCCATCTGCACGCTAGTGTGGTTCTGTGAAGACCTTAGCCCTTGTTGGTTATCAGCATCTTTATCTTTTCTTTCCTCTTCCTAATTTTTTTTTTTTTTGCTTATCCATCTATTTTTCCATTTTATATATTCATAAATATGTTTTCTCGTTCCTATCTCTCATTTGCCCTTTCTTCTCGGTGGTCCCCCATAGGTTAAAAACATGCACGTGGCACCATCAACTCCCTTTGTCTCTCATATCTTATCCCATTTTTTCTCTTCCCAACAACTTATGGCATCTAACTAACGCATAAAATAAAAGGAGACATCTAACCCTGTGAAGAAGATATAGCAGCTTTTCTTCATATTTGCAGATAAGACATGACCACAGTTCAGTGATCACTCCTACTGAGCCACGATAACCCATCCACCCCTGGGTGGATATCTACCATACACATATTTTCCTGGCATTTCGTGAAACAATCCAATTCAAATTATTTTTAATTACCAGACCCATAACAGTAATCCTTCATTCATTCGTTGTAGACATCCATGCTAAAGAATAAGAAAGATTACGACTGAAGGTATTAGGATGCAACTAGGACTGGTCCAGACAAATCCAGGTTGAGTCTTCCTTCAGGATGGCTCTTTCCTCATGCCTGCATCTACACTGAATATTCTGGCGTATTCATTACACATCTCTTGCTATTCCATTACATTTGACAAGTCACAACATTCCCGACATCTGTCTTTTTTACTTTCTTTTTCCTCATATTTGTTATTATTTATGGAAGGTCCACAGCTAATGGCCCCCAGTACCCGGCACAGAAGGGTGCAAAGAATCTCCGGGGATCGTGTTGACTCCACTATTGGCTTGAAGGCAGACACGCCTGGTGGTAGTATTGGTTCTGCTCTTAACCTTGCACCTCCCAATAGATCTGCTTCTTTCATTCTTCACTATTCTAACATTTGTGGGCTGAACTCTAATCTTTCGTATGTGGAACAGCACTTGGGCACTTTCCTCCCTAACCTCCTCCTCCTATCTGCAACCCAGCTGTCTACACATGCTTCCAGTGACCCATTCCAAATCTCTCACTATAATCTGTATACTCGTTTTCATTCCAAAGGTGGGGTCTGTGCATACTGCAACATTAACACTCCTACTGCAAGGTTCATGGACCTTGAATCTCCTGACTTTGATGTTCTCTGGCTAAAAGTCTATCTCTCCACTACCACTATCTTCCTTTGCTTCTGCTACTGTTCTCCAAACTCCTACGAGTTTGTGTCGCTCTTTGAATATCTATCCCCGTGCCATGAGTCCTTGCTTTCTTCTCACCCACATGCCGAAGTTCTCTACATTGGAGACTTCAATGTACACCACAGTGAGTGGCTTCATTTTTCTCACACTGATGTGGGAGGAAGCGAGGCCCTTGCTTTCTCTATTACTCACGATCTGGATCAAATCATCAAACATCCTACTCGCATTCCTGATCGTCACGAACATGCTGCAAACACTCTTGACCTATTTTTTACTTGTAACTCTTCAAACTACTCTTAATCTGTGCTTTCCCCTCTTGGTAAATCTGACCACTCTATGATCTCAGTCTCTTCCATTTTCGCTCCCCCTCCACCAATCCCTCTTACTCAGAGCTGTCTTTGACACTTTGAGCGTACCCAACATGAAAGTTTGCGTAACTTTCTCTTTGACTTCCCATGGGATGACTTCTGCTTTCGGTCCCGCAACCCTGATCAGGTAGCTCTATAAGTTGCCGAGATCATGACCGTGGGAATGGAGGCATACATCCCTTCTTTTATATAAACTTTCTCTCTCCCTAAGCCTTGGTTTGACCGTGCCTGCTCCATGGCTATCCAGACAAGGAATCATGCTCACCGATCTTACCTAGCCTCTCCTTCTGATTTAACTCACTCTGCTTTTATTATAGCTAGGAATCGCTGTACTGCTCAGATTCGAAGGTCTAAGGCTTCCTTTATAAGAAGGAATGTTGATGACCTTAACTCCTCTCCCACTGACAAGTCCTTCTGGTCCTTAGCCAAAAACATCTCCAAATTCTTCTATAACTCAAGCTTTCCCCCTCTCATTTGTTCTGATGGTTCTATAGCTTGCTCTCCCACTGACAAAGCCACTCTCTTTGGCTCTCATTTTTCTGCCAACCCTTCTATCAACGATTCCAGCACACCTGTTCCTTAGTCTTTTCCCCTCTCAAATCCTATGCCCTCCCTTATTCTTTCATCATGCAAAGTTCATAAGGTTCTTCGCTCGCTAAAGACAATCAAGGCATCTGGTCTCGATGGTATCCCTGCAAGGTTCCTTAAGGAGTTTGCAGATGAACTGGCTCCTGTGCTTTGCCGTCTTTTTCGCCTCATTTTGTCGACCAGTATGTATCCCTCATCTTGGAAGAATGCTCTAGTTAAACCTGTTCCTAAGAAGGGTAACTGCTCTATTCCTCCTAACTACCGACCTATTGTCCTAACCTCCTCTATTGCTAAAGTTTTCAAAACTTTGCTCAATGCTCACTTCTTGAAACGCCTTGAATCTAACTCACTTATCTCCGATCACCAGTACGGCTTCCTCAAGGCAAGATCCACTGCTTATCTCCTATCCTATCTTTCTCATGTATGGTCATCTTCTCTCAGGAACTATAGGGAATCCTTTGTCGTCTCCCTTAATATCTCTAAGGCTTTTGACAGAGTCTGGCACAAGAGTCTGTTGGCCAAACTCCCTGCCTATGGTTTTACCTCTCCTTTCTGTTCTCTGATTTCCAGTTTTCTTACTGACCGTTCTATATATGTAGTTGTTGATGGCGCGACATCTAGCCCTTTCTCTGTTACCAGTGGTGTTCCACAGGGCTCTGTTCTTTCACCTACTCTGTTCCTTCTCTTCATCAATAATCGTCTACAATCCCCATCTTCTTCTCTTTTTCATGCCTTTGCTGATGATTCTACCCTTTACTTTTCCTCTGCCTTTTCTTCACAACCTTCATCTGTTACTCGTAATCAATCTCGTATCACTCTTTCTTCTACTCTTAACTCGATTTGCAGAGAGCATCTGAGTGGGGCACTCAAAATTTAGTAAAATTCAATGCCTCCAAGACGCAGTTTCTGGCTATCTTTTTATCTTCTTCTCCTCCTGATAATTCTATTGTCTTCAAAGCTAATGAAATTTACCCTCTTAACTCTATCAACATATTAGGAATCCATATAGCTTCTAACTTGTCTTGGAGGAATCACATAATCCAAATTTCTAAATCTTCATCCAAAAAATTGGGGGTTTTGTTCGTTTTCTTCATTGCTTTTCCTCTTTGCGGTTACTTAAAATTTACAAAGGTCTTATTTACCCCTGCTTAGAATACTGCTCACACATCTGGGGTGCTTCTTTCTTTACTTATCCTCTTGATAAGGTTGAATCTAAGGCATTCAGACTCATTAATTATCCTTCTCTTACTTCTAACCTGGATTCTCTCTCTTCTTCGCCGTAAGGTATCTTCCCTTTCGCTTTTCTATCGCTACTACTCCCATCGCTGCTCTGATGAGTTGGCGAGTTGCATCCCTCCTCCACTGCCGGGGTCGCGTAACACTCGCCAAGCGGCCTCATCTCACAGGTACTGTGTGGAGATTTGTAGCTCGCGAACTGGTCGGTGCAGCGACTGCTTCTTCCCATCTACCTCCAGACTCTGGAACTCTCTTCTTCCTTCTATCTTTCCTAATTCTTATGACCTTTCATCCTTCAAAAAGCAGATCTATCGTTATCTCAGAGCCTAGTCCTCCATATCTCTGGGTCCTCTGTACTTTGTTTTTTTTTTCTGGCTGTCGTTTTCCTTAGTGTGACATTACCTCATCTCTGCCTTACCCTTAACCTTTTTCTTTTCCTTCGTCTTGGTATTTTCTCGTACCCGGGCCTTTATTGATGAGGACAGTTTCTGTCTGTCCCGGTGTCACACTCTTAAAAAAAAAAGTTGTTCTTAACAGGGTAAGTTGTCTCTTTGTTACTTGTTAGTAAGATGACTTAATCTGAAGGGAAGAGGAAAGTTTGGATAAGATGGTAAGAAGATGGGAGAGTTGTTGGCGCCGCGTGAACGCTTTTGACCACTGAGGAATCGCCATTAGGGTAGGGTAATAGGGGAGATAGGAGAGCAAAAGAAAACAAAATATGAATATAATAAAAAGAAAAATAATAAATTGATGTCCTTAAAATTTGTGCTGTTGTAAGAGTCCACATTAGATAATTAGACCTCTGCCAAAGCAAATGTTAATCCTTACAGCTGTATTATCCACCGATGAGGGCGGAAGAGCCTTGAATGGCTTATAAAAATGTAAATAGAGTCCACATTAGATAATTAGACCGCTGCCAAACCAAATGTTAAGCCTTAGAGTTGTATTATCCACCGATGAGGGCGGGAGCCTTTTTTTTTTTTTTTTTTTTTTTTTTTTTTTTTTTTTTTGGATGCGATAGGATAGGAGAGGAAAAAGGGGAGGGGATTAAGGGTATAAGGGAATTGGAGGGAAAAGCACGAAAATTAAATAAAGTAAGAGATAAAAAGAGAGGGGCAGACCCTCATGCTAAGTTTAGATCTGGATATCAGAATTTTTTTTAGGATGGGATAGGATAGGAGGGGAAAAAGGGGAGGTGATTAAGGTTATAAAGGATTTGGAGGGAAAAGCACGAAAATTAAATAAAGTTAGAGAAGAAAGAGAGGGGCAGACCCTCGTGCTAAGTTCTGATCTAAAGATCTTTTGTGTCTTATGTATATCACATTCGTATGGCTTATAAGAATGTAAATATAGAAATCATCAGCATCACTATGTATTTTAAAGATTTATGTAAATATACATTACAAGCAAATTTTTCTTTCTTTTTTACAAAATTGATACTTTTTAATACTTTTATAATTAATTTTAATAAAAATATTCTCTTTAGAAAAATTAAATTTGATAACTTTTTTTTTTTAGGAAACAAAACATTTATACAGAGTTGACGTGTACGAGCATATATTATTTGTTCAAGAAACCTCCACACACTTATCCTCTGGTACGAAAATGTCACACGTTTGCGAGGTGTTAGCGAAGCAAAATGTCTTTAATGTAGAAGGTGGAAGTCCTAATTTCTAATTTTTTTCTTGAAAAGTACGTTGTTTTTTTTATTTATTCAGAAAAAAAATAATTTCATGGTTATGATTAGTTTTATGCACTATCTATTTTTGGACTAACCTATTTATTCTGATATTGTTATGATATAAGTGATCTAATCCTTTATTTATAATAAGGTTATTCGATGTATTTTGAATCTGATCATACTTTCCTCAGAAACAGCAATCTTTTTGTGCTTAGGCCGAAATTGGTGGTTATTTCGATGTATTTTGAATCTGATCATATTTTCCTCAGAAACAGCTATCTTTTTGTGCTTAGGCCGAAATTGGTGGTGGTTGGTGTGTACTCAAATAACCTAATTGGCATAACCTAAACAAACGTAACTTATGCCAACTAGCCTAACTTATATTTGAAGCCGTACATACCTTAAATGGGTAAATTTGGGTGTTTATACATCAGCACCGAACAGTTTAGGAAATGGGAGAAACTAATTTCTCGGATAAACTATAGCAATTGGTGCATAAAACGAAGTTTAAACAATATTGTTATTGGTTTAGTCCATAAAAGCACGGGTAAGCTTGCACCTTTACCTAGCCTGATGAAACTAACTTGCATCCACTACAATTTTTTAATTTTTCTTCTTTCCGTTTCCTTCCATCCTGGTGGTTATCAGCTTTCCCTCTTCCACTCTTTTCTATTTAATCTTTCCTTTTCGCTTTCCTTTTTTCTTTTATGCATATACAAAAATAGTTTTATGCAATTTCACAGATGATAGAACCAGCTATGACATCATCATCTATGGGTCCGCTGTGACCCGTTCCACTTTATAGGTGCATATACACATCTTGCTACGGGATACAAATTTATAAAGAAAATTATAAATTTTCTTTGAACAGCATTTAACAGTCTGGTTTCTAAAATGTATTCCTTGTATATTGTCATAAAAAAATATATTTATTGCAAGCATACAATACTTCTTTCCAGGTTTTGTGATTGTTAAGGCCACGTTATTCAAGTCACTGTGTTAGCCTCCTGGCTAGTAGTGGTGACGCGCTAGCCTCGCATTCCAGGCATGAGAGTTTAAGCTGTTTACTGGGAAGGTTTCTGCTGTGGCTGGGCAGCACAGTAGGGGGTTGGGGCTTGTTCCGGCTGGCGACCGCCCTATGGGTCCTCCCTGACCCGTTCCACCCATCCATAGGTGGAGAATCTAAAAACCAAAAAAAGTAAGTCAGGAAAAATGGGTGTTATGTTAAGAAAAGCAGACGTTAATACAGCTTAAGGCAGCAAATTGCCACTCAGTGTAGAAGTAGGAGGGCTAAACAACATTACAGATCCTGCAGTCGAAATATAAAAAAGGCTATATGTCCCATTTCTAGCTAATGTCTGTTGGAGAATGAAGTGCTCTGCATTATGTTACTGTAGTAGAAAATGAATTAACACTAGCTTGATGGTAGGTCAAAAGTGAATCTACTTGTTGCAAATGAATTATGGAGAATTTTTAGTATTTGGTTCATTTTTATTGAAATTGGAAACTAAATCCTGGTTCTTGGATAGGATGTCCTCCTTGACTGCTAAGTTCTACATCTCAGTACAGACCTTGACTGCCCAGGTCCTTGCAGTGAGGTCTGGGTGTTGACCGAGGGCTAAGTTGAGGTTACCGCCAGCGAGGCAGGGAAGTTAAGCCATGGTGGTTTTGGCCTTTGTGAGGGTCATTCTCTGTAGAGAATTGGATTTTAGTGGCATGAGAGTGGATTCCAGCTGAAGGTTTTCTTAGTCTACATAAGTCCTTGCTATCTTCTCACTCACATGCCGAAGTTCTCTACATTGGAGACTTCAATGTACACCACAGTAAGTGGCTTAATTCTTCTCACACTGATGTTGGAGGAAGTGAGGACCTTGCTTTCTCTATTACTCACGATCTGGAGCAAATTATCAAACATCCTACTCGCTTTCCTGATTGTCACGAGCATGCATCAAACTCTCTTAGCCTATTTCTTACTTCTAACCCTTCAAACTACTCTTATTCTGTTTTCCCCTCTTGGTACATGTGGCCACTCTATGATCTCAAGCTCTTCCATTTTTGCTCCAACTCCACCAATCCCTCCTACTCAGTGCCGCCTTTGGCACTTTCAATGTACTCAACATGAAATTTTGCATAACTTCCTCTTTGATTTCCCATGGGATGACTACTGCTTTTAGTCCCTCAACCCTGATCATGTAGACCTAAAAGTTGCCGAAATCATGACCTCGGGAATGGAGGAGTACATTCCTTCTTCTATAAAAACTTTCTCTCCCCCTAAACCTTAGTTTGACCGTGCCTGCTCCATGGCTATCCAGGCCAGGAATCGAGCACACCAATCTTACCAAGCTTCTCCTTCCGATTTAACATTCATTGTAGCTAGGACCTGCTGTACTGCTCAGATTTGATGTCTAAGACTTCCTTTATAAGAAGGAAAGTTGATGACCTTAACTCCTCTCCCACTGACAAATCCCTCTGGTCCTTAGCCAAAAACCTTTCCAAAAATTCTATAACTCAAGCTTTCCCTCTCTCATTAATTCTGATGGTTCTATAGCTTGCTCTCCCACTGACAAAGCCACTCTCTTTGGCTCTCATTTTTCTGCCAACTCTTCTATAAACGATTCCAGTGCACCTCTCCCTCAATCTTTACCTTTCTCTAACCCTATGCCCTCCCATATCTTTTCTTCACGCAAAGTTCATAAGGTTCTTCACTTGCTAAAGACGAACAAGGTATCTGGTCCCGATGGTATCCCTAAAAGGTTCCTTAAGGAGTTTGCAGATGAACTGGCTCCTGTGCTTTGCCATCTTCTTTGTCTCATTCTGTCAACCAGTATCTATCCTTCATCTTGGAAGCATGCTCTAGTTTAACCTGTTTCTAGAAGGGTGACCGCTTTATTCCTTCTTACTACCGACCTATTGTCCTAACCTCCTCTATTGCTAAAGATTTTGAAACTTTTTAAAATGCCTTGAATGAACTCACTTATCTCCGATCACCAGTATGACTTCCGCAAGGCAAGATCCACAGGTGACCTTCTGTCCTATCTTACTCATGCATGGTCATTTTCTCTGGGGAACTATGGGAAATCCTATGTCATCACCCTTGATATCTCTAAGGCTTTTGACAGAGTCTGGCACAAGGCTCTTTTGGCCAAACTCCCTGCCTATGGCTTTACCCCTTCTTTCTGTTCTCTAATCTCCAGATTTCTTTCTGACCTTTTTTATCTGCAGTTGTTGATGGCGCGACATCCAGCCCTTTCTCTGTTACCAGTGGCGTTCCACAGGGCTCTGTTCTTTCACCTAATCTCTTCCTTCTTTTCATCAATGATCTTCTACAGTCGTCATCTTCCTCTCTTCTTCATGCCTTTGCTGACTATTCAACCCTTCACTTTTCCTCTGCCTTTTCTTCACAACCTGCATCTGCTACTCGTAATCAGTCTCACATCACTCTTTCTTCTCCTCTCAACTCCGATTTGCAGAGAGTATCTGAGTGGGGCACTCAAAATTTATTTAAATTCAATGCCTCCAAGACATAGTATCTGGCTATCTCTTTATCTTTTCCTCCTGATAATCCTAGTGTCTTCTAAACTAACAAAATATACCCTCTTAATTCTATCAACATGATAGGTATCCATATAGCCTCTAACTTGTCTTGGAGGAATCACATAATCCAAATTTCTAAATCTTCATGCAAGCAAAAACTGGAGGTTCTATTTCATTTTTGTCATTGTTTTTCCTCTTTGCAGTTACTTAAAGTCTATAAAGGTCTTCTCCCTCCCTGCTTAGAATACTGCTCACACATTCTGGGGTGCTTCTCCTTTTACTTAGCTCCTTGATAAGGTTGAATCTAAGGCAGTCAGACTCATTAATGATCCGTCTCTTACTTCTCTATCTCTTCGCTGTAAGGCATCTTCCCTTTCTCTTTCTATTGCTAGTACTTCCATCGCTGCTCTGATGAGTTGGCAAGTTGCATCCCTCCCCCATTGCAGAGGGTGCATAACACTCGCCAAGCAGCCTCATCTCACAGGTACTGTGTCGATGCAGTGACTGCTTCTTCCCCTCTACCTCCAGATTCTGGTACCATTTTCCTCCTTTTGTCTTTCCTAATTCTTTTAATCTATCTTCCTTCAAAAAGAAGATCTATCATCATCTCTGGGCCTAATTCTCCATATCTCTAAGTCCTCTGTACTTTGACTGTTTTTTTCTGTTTGTTGTTTTCCTTTGTGTAACATTACCTCATCTCTGTCTTGTCCTTAACCTTTTTCTTTTCCTTCATCTTGATGTTTTCTCTTACCTGGGCTTTTATTTAAGAGTGTGACACCGGGACAGGCAGAAACTGCCCTCATCAACAAAGGCCCGGGCGCGAGAAAATACCAAGAGGAAGGAAAAGAAAAAGGTTAAGGGCAAGGCAGGGATGAGGTAATGTCACACAAAGGAAAACGACAGGCAGAAAAAAAACAGTCAAAGTAAAGAGGACCCAGAGATATGGAGGACTAGGCACTGAGATGACGATAGATCTACTTTTTGAAGGATGAAAGGTCATAAGAATTAGGAAAGACAAAAGGAGGAAGAGAGTTCCAGAGTCTGGAGGTAGATGGGAAGAAGCAGTGTGTGTGTGTGTGTGTGTGTGTGTGTTTTGCGAAAAGTCTTGCCGTACATTATGAAGAATATATATTTGAAATTCCCTCCCCTGAGAAAATTAATGGATATGATCCTCGTGGGTGCTGTTTCACCTCCTGTAAAAGCATCACAGCACCACATTGTCCTTGTGGAATCTCAGTCTTTTCTTTATACTATTCCAGCGATAGATTCACACATCTATGGTGTATTCATATAACTTGCTAAGTTGACAGGAGCTACCAAAAGAAAGAGACTTCTACAGTCGCCTTTTACCGTGAAGAGATTCTACAGAAGTCTTCCTTGCAAATATATGACGTACTTATATTCTTATGCACACACACACACACACACACACACACACACACACACACACACACACACACACACACACACACATATATATATATATATATATATATATATATATATATATATATATATATATATATATATATATATATATATATATATATATATATATATATATATATATATATATATATATATATATATATATATATATATATATTCATACCTACCTACCTACCTACCTACCTACCTACCTACCTACCTACCTACCTACCTACATACTTACATACATACATACATACATACATACATACATACATACATACATACATACATACATACATAATGATAAACAATAAATTCATAAAAAAAAATGGGGGCTCCTAGCATGGTCCACATGGCATTGTTATGGATAACCTCTATCTTGGCCCATTGTCGGTCTTCAAGGAGCCAAAGGACGGGACAAACATAATCAATGAGGCTCTGTATGGCTTGCCTGTGGAAGGTTCTTTGGAGTCTAAAGGTTGCACTGTTGGAGAAGCTCGACATCTGTTGAAATACAGTCAATGTATACCCTCAGGTAAAGGTGCCCAGTGATCCAGTCCAGAGGTTCATTAATTATGACCAGTCTTATGTCTGGTCTCTGCTGGTGGATGGGGAGCACCTTAGTTTTGAGGGCTTTTATTCTAAGTCCAAGGGAGATGGAGGTTTGATGTATCTTGCTGAGGCAAAGCTGGGTCTTGTTAAAAGACCTATCACTTCTTGTGACAAAGGCAAAGTCGTCTGCATAGTTGAAGATCTTGGCCCCAGGAGGAAGTGTAAAATCCATGATATTTTCCATGAAACAGTTTTTAGAGGAAGGAATGAGAATTCCATCTTTGGGGGACCCATTTTCATGTGGTTTGTAGGTGGAGTAGTGCCCTTGTACTTTAACTCGAGTGCTGCAGTGTATTAGACACACCTTGATCCAGGAGAGAAGGTTTCCATTGATCTACTTTGTCCACTAGAGCAGAGAGTATAGTCAGCACAATGGCAAGCTCAAAGGCCGTCTCTAGGTTGAGGAAGACAACAAACATACGGCAGTTATTTGCGAATGATAGTATGAATGCTATGTATTCTGAAGTGCCTAAGCCTGGCTGGTAGGCAAACATTTTCTCATGAAAAGGTGGGCACTTCCAGCAAAGCCTGTTAAGTACCATCTTTTCTGCTATTTTGTTCAAGTAGCTTAAGAGGGAGATAGGGTGTGGATTATCTGGATCCTTGGGTTTAGGGATAGGTTGAATATCCGCCTTGTTCCATGAAGCTGGTCAGATACTTTGGGTGTAAGTGCGCTTATAAGTGAGAGTAGACCTATTTCCCCCTGGGGCCCCATATTTTGAATCATCGAATACGTGATTCTGTCTGCACCCGGGGCTTTGTTCTGAGAGCTCTTGCTCACTTTCTGCAACTCAACCAGGGTAAAGGGGGTGTCATCCTGCTCCTCAGTGTTGACGGCTTCTTCAACTTCTTTACACCTTGCAGCAGTGAGACCCTGTAGAGTTCTTCTGGTCATGATGGGGAGCTGAATGGAGTTTGCTCTCAGCAAATTTGAGGGCAAGTTCTTCTGCTACCCTGCTGGGGTCCCTATAGGGGATGGTTCTTGGAGTTCTTCCCTTGGTAAAGTAGTTAATGCTTCTCCACATTTGGCCCACAGTGGTGTGGGCATCTAGAGTGGAGCACCATTTGAGCCATTTTTTCTTTCGATGATCTTTTGTCTCTTCATGGACATGTTCTTTGGCTACCTGTAGGGCAAGGTAAGAATCTTCACTGGGACAGTTTCTGTGGACATTTCAGACAACGTTGAGCTGGTGATTGAGTTCATTGACTCTATCACAGTAGTACCACTTGTCGCGGTGGTTTGTTTGTCCTAGTTTGGGGATGGAAGAGTCCACTGCAGCTTGCAAAGTATTGACTAGTTCAGCCTCAGCTTGATCAATTTCCCATGGAGGTGTGTAAGCTGTACCAAATGCTAAGGTGCTCCTGGAATTGGCCTCAGTTGACTTCTTGAAATTCCAAGAGTTTGAGCTAAAGGTGAGATTCCACCTCTGTTGTGAGTTGGTTCATGGTTATTAAGCATAATGATGTCATCATGGTTGTTCAGCAGACTCATGATGTGTCTGCCTGCTGCACAGGTGTGATTGGACTTAAATCTGGGGTGGGGTGCATTAATGTCACCACCTATTACTAGGTTCATGAGACAGGCTCTGCCAAAGAGGATGGACAAGTCCCGGTCACCGTCCTGCTGTCTGTAGATGTCTACGCTGCTGCCCTGTAATTTAATGTTGACAGCTAGGACGTGGACTCCCTCACTGCAGGTGACAGGTTGAGTGATTTCATTTGCGAGAAAGTTCTTTTTAATGAAAGTGGCACCACCTCTGTTCTCCCTTGGACTCCAGTGTTGTTAAAACTCTGGTATCTGGATACTTTGGGAATATTCTGTTCTGAACACAAGGTCTCCTGCACAATGATTACATCAATATTGTCAGCCTTGGCAATGCCTTCAAGGTGTTGAATTTTGTTTCTCAAACCCTGAGCATTCTGATGTAGTATCCTGAGATTAGGCATCTTAAAGGTCTAAGAAGAGGAGGTGGCAGGAGAGGCGGTTTGGTGAAGGTGATGTTGGTTTTTCAAGGTGAGAGCATGAGCGACAATGCCGTGAGGGATTTCAACGACTTGGTTGAAATGATCCCTGGGTGTGGCGTCCATGTTGCTTGCAAAGAGCCGTACTGCTGTGTGTATTGCGTGGGTGACGAGTTGTGTAATGACTTCAAGGTCAAAGAGGGGTTGAGAATTAGGAGTAAGTAGGGCTGTGGGAGTAGAAGAGGGTGTTTGGAGAGGTTGCTGTGAAGGAGTATGGTAATTGAGTCTGGGGTCTCGGGACTTGGTATAGTTAGGGTGTCTGTGAGTGGAGGCAGCTGGAGTCTGAGTGGCAGGAGATGTAGTTTGTGTGTTCTAGAGACAGGTTAGTGTTGCATGTGAGGTTTTGGGGAGGGAGACTGGGTCTGGGGAGGGCAGGAAGTAAGAGGAGGAGCAGGTATGAAAGTTGAGGTGCTGCGGTTAGGAGTCAA